>JBBGZY010003551.1:0-87643 GCA_037952925.1 Lithobates clamitans
CCCTTATGCCACCATTAGAATATATTGACCACTGGGGGGGCCACTGCCTCCCTCCCCCACACAGCCAGGGGCGTAGCATTGTAGAGGACCTCAGGGTCAGGTGATATGGCAATGCCCCAGGCAGGGGGGCGATCTATTAATCAGGGGGCTATGACGATCTCAGCTTGATATGAAGGGAAAGGTTTTGGAAGGAGAGGGGCAGTGGCTCCGGAGGGAAGGGGAGGGGGTGTGCTTTGTGGTCGGGGCACATGGCTGGGATGTGAGTCACTCTTCTAGGCGTTGGCTGCAAAATACACTTTAATAACCTCGAATCTCACGCCGGTGGCCACTGCCTCCCCCGCCCGCCATGCTGTATACAGTTAAAGGGGCCACTGCGCAGGTTCCCGCCATTCGCTGAGCGCCCGGATCTCAAAACCGGACACCAAGTCACGCGGGTGCGTTCGGGACAATCGCTCGGGCTAGGTTCCCACGCGCTCAGGCTGGGTTCCCACCCTTTGAGATGCGTCATCAGAAAGGACATGGACCTGTGTTACTTTGCGCATCAGCGCGCGTTGCGTCAGAGCGGCCCACGCACTAAATGCATTAAAAACGGCTCATGGACTTTTGCGGCACACTAAAATGTGCATTTTTTCGAGAAGTGCATTGGTGATTGGACGGTGAGTGGTGATTGGACGGGGAAGGGGGAAACTTTTTCGTAAAATTTTCAGGCGCCCCCTAGAGCGTTGTCCGGAGCCACAAGGTGCGTTTGAGGCCGCGGCCATCACGGGTCAAGGTTGGCGGGTCAAGGTTGGTGCCATCAGCAGCCTTGTTGATGCCGAAAGCCCGCGTTGCTCCATTAAGGTCGGTTGCGCCCCATTGGGCCACGGGCTTTCGGCATCAGCAAGGCTGCTGATGGAGCCAACCTTGACCTGCCAACCTTGACCCGCCAACCTTGACCCGTGATGGCCATGGCCTCAAACGCACCTTGTGGCTCCGGACAACGCTCTAGGGGGTGCATGAAAATTTTACGAAAAAGTTGCCCCTCCCCGTCCAATCACCACCCCTCTACCCTCATTATATTATTATTTTCACCCAGGTGGGATGACAACCTTCAGCCTGTAGGGGGGGAACGTTGGATCAGACGATGACTATCCCCCCCCACCTCATCCATACCTCGCTCCCATTGGCAGCCAAGGAGAACCAGTTCCCATATGAAGGCTTTCCAGCAAGTACCGCACCTGTGCTATAGTAAGAAGGGACCCCCCTCCCCCACACCCAGTGCATTTATAGAATCCAATACAGCAGGGAAATCAGCAGGACTGTCACAGTGCTTTTTTGGCTCAGGCTGCAGTCCCTGGTGACATCATCCAGTGGGCGGAGCCGGGACCCAGGATTTTCCCAGATTTAGGGTCCTGTGGAGCATTTGGAAATGGGGGCAGGGCCAGAACAAGGGGTGGGCAAGAGGGAAGGCTGACCTGGGTGCAATGGTTTATTGCAGGAATGGGGGTGCCCTGAGCCTAAACCTAAGGGGAGGGAAAGGGGGCGCAGTTTGGCATCTTTGCCCTAAGTGCTGGATGAACTTGTCCCAGCACCACTGAAAGGGGGGGGCGCAGCCAGGTGCACAGCAGAGCAGGTTGGAAATTCAGGCCCCCCTCAGTGGATTTCTTCATAACAGAGCTGGAACAGCACATCTTGAACCCCCCGGTCTGCTTTGAAATCTTTGGGCTCAGACATCAAACGGTCTTCTACAACCTCACCTTAGTAGCAGAGTTTGGCCGTTCCTCACCCACTGCATCTTCACAGCTGTTTCTGTTTCAGTGATTTTTCGTGTTTCATCCCACATTTGAAATTGATGATCATTGGCGCCTGCTTGGTAGAATTGGGTAATCATACACCTGACTCTAATCCTACAAAATCCCTGACTTTGTGCGAGTGTACCAAGTATGCCAGTGTAAGAACGGATGCTGGAGTGAGGCCAAAGGGTAGTCACGCCAAATATGCAGCTTTTTTTAACCGCAATTAGTGTCTGTGTATAAATAGTCAATGAGTTTGTTAGCTTTCAGGCGGATGCACAGAGCAGGCTAGACACTGAGCCATGAGGAAGTAGATAAAGAACTGTCAGAAGACCTGCGTAACAAGGTAATGGAATCTTATGAAGATGGAAAAGGATAGAAAAATATATCCAAAGCCGTGAATAAGCCAGTCAGTACTGTTCAATCACTTGTTAAGAAGTTGAAAATTTGGAGATCTCTTGATACCAAGCCAAGGTTAGGTACACTATATTGCCAAAAGTATTGGGACACCTGCCTTTACACGCACATGAACTTTAATGGTGTCCCAGTCTTAGTCCGTAGGGTTGGCCCGCCCTTTGCAGCTATAACAGCTTCAACTCTTCTGGGAAGGCTGTCCACAAGGTTTAGGAGGGTGTCTATGAGAATGTTTGACCATTCTTCCAGAAGAGCATTTGTGGGGTCAGGCACTGATGTTGGATGAAAAGGCATGTTGTTGAGGTCAATCTGTGCAGGCCAATCACGTTCCTCCACCCCAAACTCACTCATCCATGTGTTTATGGACCGTGCTTTGTGTACTGGTCCACATCATTTGGTGGAGCGGTGATTATGGTGTGGGGGTGTTTTTTAGGGGTTGGGCTTGGCCCCTTAGTTCCAGTGAAGGGAACTCTTAAGGCATAAGCATACCAAGACATTTTGTACAATTTCATGCTCCCAACTTTGTGGGAACATTTTCTGTTCCAACATGACTGCGCACCAGTGCACACAGCAAGGTCCATAAAGACATGGATGAGCGAGTTCGGGGTGGAGGAACTTGACTGGTCTGCCTCAACCCAATAGGACGCCTTTGGGGTGAATTACAGTGCAGACTATGAGCCAGGCCTTCTCATCCAACATCAGTGCCTGACCTCACAAATGCTCTTCTGGAAGAATGGTAAAACATTCCCATAGACACACTCCTAAACCTTGTGGATGGCCTTCCCAGAAGAGTTGAAGCTGTTATAGCTGAAAGGGTGGGCTAACCCAATATTGAACCCTACGGACCAAGACTGGGATGCCATTAAAGTTCATGTAAAGGCAGGCGTCCCAATACCTTTGGGAATATAGTGTAGACCAAGAAGGATTGCAGCCATGACTGCCAGAAGAATTGTTTGGGATCCAAGGAAAACCCCACAGGTTCCCTCAGGAGAAATACAGGCTGCTCTGGAAAAAGACGGTGTGGTTGCTTCAAGGAGAACAATACGAAGATACTTTAACAAAAATGATCTGCATGGTCGAGTTTCCAGAAAAAAGCACTTACCACGCAAACGCCACAAAAAAAGGTTGGTTACAATATGGCCCGACCACACCTTGACACGCCCCACAGCTTCTGGCACACTGTAATCTGGAGTGACAAGACCAAAATAGAGCTTTATGGTCACAACTACTATCAGCGCTTTGTTTGGAGATGGGTCAATAGTGCCAAGAACACCATCCCCACCTTGAAGCATGGTGGTGGCTCACTGATGTTTCGGGTGGGGGGGTGTGAGCTCTAAGGGCAAGGTGGCAAGGCATTCTCCTGCTGTGCATGGGATGCTCTTGGACTTTCTAGCACGACAATGACCCCAAGTACAAGGCCAAGCTGACCCTCCAGTGGTTACGACAGAAAAAAGATGAAGGTTCTGCAGAGGCCACCAGTCTCCTGACCTTCATATCATGGAGGCCACTCTGGGGAGATCTGGCAACGTGTGGTTCATGCAAGAAGACCAAAGATTTTGCATGACCTGGAGGCATTGTGCCCAGACAAATGGGCAGCTCTACCACCTACAAGAATTTGCAGGCCTCATAGACAACTATTAGACTGACCACTGATGCCAATACACAGTATGAAGAAGTAAGGGGGTGATTACTTCTGAATGGGGGGGCATATCATTGGTTTACTTGCTGCCATGTTTTCTTTTATGATTGGGCCGTTCTGTTATCACCTCCAGTGAAAAAGATTTCTGATAAGGAGAATCATGAAGGCCAAGGAACACACCAGACAGGTCAGGGATAAAGTTGTGGAGAAGTATAAAGCAGGGTTAGGTTATGAAGGGATCTCCCAAGCTGTGAACATCTCATGGAGCTCTGTTCAATCCATCATCGGAAAATGGGAAGAGTATGGCACAACCGCAAACCTACCAAGACATGGCCGTCCACCTAAACTGACCAGCCGGGCAAGGAGAGCATTCATCAGAGAAGAGCCAAGAGGTCCATGGTAACTCTGGAGGAGCTGCAGAGATCCACAGCTCAGGTGGGAGAATCTGTCCACAGGACAACTGTTAGTCGTGTTCTCCACAAACCTGCCCTTTATGGAAGAGTGACAAGAAGAAAGACATTGGTGAAAGAAAGTCATAAGAAGTCCTGTTTGTAGTTTGTGAGAAGCCATGTGGAGGACACAGCAAACATGTGGAAGAAGGTGCTCTGGTCAGATGAGACCAAAATTCAACTTTTTGGCCTAAAAGCAAAACGCTATGTGTGGGGGAAAAACTAACACTGCACATCACCCTGAACACACCATCCCCACCGTGAAACATGGTGGTGGCAGCATCATGTGGTGGGGATGCTTTTCTTCAGCAGGGACAGGGAAGCTGGTCAGAGTTGATGGGAAGATGGATGGAGACAAATACAGGACAATCTTAGAAGAAAACCTGTTAGAGTCTGCAAAAGACTTGAGACTGGGGCGGAGGTTCACCTTCCAGCAAGACAACGACCCGAAACATCCAGCCAGAGCTACAATGGAATGGTTTACATCAAAGCATATTCATGTGTTAGAATGGCCCAGTCACAGTCCAGACCTAAATCACATTGAGAATCTGTGGCAAGACTTGAAAATTGTTGTTCACAGATGTTCTCCATCCAATCTGACAGAACTTGAGATATTCTACAAAGAAGAATGGGCAGAAATGTCCCTCTCTAGATGTGCAAAGCTGGTAGAGACATCCCCAAAAAGACTTGTAGAGAAAGGGGGTTCTACAAAGTATTGACTCCGGGGGGAGCCATACAAATGCCCCCCCCCCCCCCCCACACACACTTTTCACATATTTATTTGTATCATTTTCCTTCCACTTCACAATTATGTGCCACTTTGTGTTGGTCTATCACATAAAATCCCAATAAAATACATTTACGTTTTTTGGTTATAACGTGAGAAAATGTGGGAAATGTCAAGGGGTATGAATACTTTTTCCAGACACTCTACATTTTTTTTTTCATTATCACAGGAGAGGAAGGTGGAAATGGGTGCAGGTCCTGGGCGTTCGCAGAGAATAGAGAACATCAACGCCCGAGGCGAGGGATAGACTTGGAGCACAGACACCGGGACTCTATCCGCAGGGCGCCGGTCACACCCGCACTGAACCAGAGTAGCGGGAGCGAGCCTGGGCACGTTGTCAGACAACCTCAGCCAGCTCTGAGCACATAATGAACAGATCCTTATCTACAATACTGGAATCATTTTATATCTCACCTGCCACCCCCCCGACACGGAACATGATCCAGATCTGCACAGCGGCTACAAGACAAAATACCTACACCCCATAAATCACCTTCTCTGATTGGCTCCCGTCTGGTCTATTAAACATTTCAGTGAAAGTGTTCGATTATAGTTGTTTTATAAGCAAAAAAAATGACCTGTCATTCAACCCACTTCTTCTGAACCCAGGTCATTACGGACCAGCCCCCAACCCTGTGACTGGACAGTGAAAGGAGAAGCGGCACAGTGATGAGCTCATCTCTCTGTCACTCTTCTCTCTCCTCTTATAAGTATGCCTCTTATCAGTACATGATCCGATTGGCTCCTGGTACTGCTTCTCGCCCCCCCAGTGTGATGGCCAGCCTTATTCAACCCACTTCTTCTAAACCCAGGCCATCCCGGACGAGCCCCCAACCCTGTGACTGGACAGTGAAAGGAGAAGTGGCACAGTGATGAGCTTGTCTCTCTGTCACTCTGCTCTCTCCTCCTATCAGCATGCTTCTTGCCAGCGTGTGAACTGATTGGCTCCTTGTGCTGCTTTTCCCTCTCCCCGTCTGAGCTCTGTTGTACAGGGACTTCAAGAGTCCGATATCAGGTCACATTCAGGCTCCCTTCTGGTCTATGAAACATTTCAGTGAAAGTGTTCAGTTATAGTTGTTCTATAACCAAGAAAAACAACCTGTCATTCAATCCACTTCTTCTGAACCCAGGCCATCCCGGATGAGCCCCCAACCCTGTGACTGGACAGTGAAAGTAGAAGCGGCACAGTGATGAGCTCATCTCTCTATCACTCTGCTCTCTCCTCCTATCAGTGTGCTTCTTATCAGCACATGATCCGATTGGCTCCTTGTACTGCTCCTCATTGCCTCAGCGTGATGGCCAGCATTATTCAACCTGCTTCTTCTGAACCCAGGCCATCCTGGATGAGCCCCCAACCCCGTGACTGGACAGTGAAAGGAGAAGCGGCACAGCGATGAGCTCATCTCTCTGTTACTCTGCTCTCTCCTCCTATTAGTGTGCTCATTGCCAGCATGTGAACTGATTGGCTCCTCGTGCTGCTTTTCCCTCTCCCCGTCTGAGCTGTGCTGTACAGGGACTTCAAGAGTCTGATATCAGGTAACATTCGGGGACTTACACTCCTTGTATATAACCATGTATTAATGATTACATTGTATTTTATTTCAGTTTGGAATGAAGTCGGTATTTGACTCCCACACCCGGTACTGCCAATAGCGGGGTCACGCAGCAGAGACTTGGGGACGTGTCTGTGCTAAAACTTTTTTTATTCTTTACATATATTAAAACAAGCATGACAACCATGGCCCTAACTTTGCTGTAGGTAGGTCAACCTTTCCTTTCTATCCTGAAGACACAACAGGAAGTGAGGGAAATCCCCTCCTAGTTGTCACCGGGCCAGGTGTCCCCAGTAAAGGATTTCTCCTCACTTCCTGTTCTGGTGACAACTCTAAAATGTTGGATCTCTGATCACTTTCTGGTCAACAAGACAAATAGAAGGGGTGACTCTCCCCAGCGGGACACATACAGCAATAAACACCCGACAGAGGCTATAACCTTTCCAGACTCCACCTAAAACTAAACACAGGATAAAAACTTCCAACTATTGTTGTGCCCTTTTGGATGGAGAGAGGAAGGGTTAGAATCTCTGTCAGCTTTGTATTGCGTTGTGAGATTCCACTTACCGTCAGGGCAGGAAGTGGCGGGAAATCTCTCCTCTGGAGACACAGACAGAAACAGAAACCCATTTTTGCTAAAGTGAGGAAGGGTTAGAATTCTGAAAATGTTCTTATCGCCGTCTGCAGCTTCCTGCCCTGGTGACACCCACTGTTTACACTTCTTGTATGGGTGTCACAGGAGGAGGAAGTGAGGGAAAATCTCCCCCTTGTGGTCACAGACAGAAATAACAAAAACTTACAAAAAATGGAATTCTTCTCCACTCCACTTAGGTAAGGAAGAGCGCCCCCTCTCCTCTCTGTCTGCCCTCCCCCCTTTATATCTCTCTGAAACACTCATTCAAACAAGCTTTATTGGCAGAACCAAATACATTTCAGCATCGCCAAAGCAATAGAGGGGTTATTATGGGCTGGAATCTCTCTCTCTTTCTCCTCTCCTCTCCCTCTCTTCTCCTTTTCCTCCCTCCCCCCTCCTCTCTAAATTCTCCTCTCATTTCCAACCTTTCCTCTCTTCCCTCTCTTCTCTCTCCTCTCCCCCCTCCTCTCTTTCTTCTCCTCTCCTTCCTTTCTCTACTCTTCTCTTTCTGACCTCTTTTCTCCTCTTCAGCCTTTCCTTTCTTACCTCTCTCTTCCCCCTCCTCCTCCCTCTCCTCTCCTTCCTCTCTCTCCTTTCTTTTTCTGTCTTCTTCTCTCCTTTTCAGCATCTCCTTTTTTCTCTCTCTCTTCTGCTCTCTCACCCCCCTATCCACCCCCCCCTTCTCTCTCCATTCTCCGCTCTCCTCTCCTCTCTCCTTCTCCTTTCCCCCCTGTCTCTCCTCTCTCCCCCTCTCTCTTCTCCTCTCCTCCTTTCTTTGTCATCTTCTCTCCCTCTCCTCTCCCCCTTTCTCTCCTCTCTCCCCCTCTCTCTCTTCTCCCCCCTCTCTCTCTTCTCTCCTCATTTCTGTGTCCTCTTCTCTCCCTCTCCTCTCCCCCTCTCTCTCCTCTCTCCCCCTCTCTCTCTTCTCCTCTCCTCCCTTCCTTTTTTTGTCCTCTTCTCTCCCTCTCCTCTCTCCCCCCTCTCTCTTCCCCTCTCCTCCTTTCTTTGTCCTCTTCTCTCCCTCTCCTCTCCCCCTCTCTCTCTTCTACCCCTCTCTCTCTTCTCTCCCCCTTTCTTAGTCCTCTTCTCTCCCTCTCCTCTCTCTCTCTTCTCTTCTCCTCTCCTCATTTATTTGTCCTCTTTTCTCCCTCTCCTCTCTCCCCCTTTTTCTCTTCTCCTCTCCTCATTTCTTTGTCCTCTTCTCTCCCTCTCCTCTCCCCCCTCTCTCTCCTCTCCCCCCTTTCTCTCTTCTCCTCTCCTCCTTTGTTTGTCCTCTCCTCTCCCTCTCCTCTCTCCCCCTCTCTCTTCTACCCCTCTCTCTCTTCTCGTCCTCTCTCTTCTCCTCTCCTCCTTTCTTTGTCCTCTTCTCTCCCTCTCCTCTCTCCCCCTCTCTCTTCTCCTCTTCTCTCCCTTACCTCTCCCCCCTCTCTCTTCTCCCCCTCTCTCTCTTCTCCTCTCTGTCTCTCTCTTCTCCCCCTCTCTCTCTTCTCCTCTCTGTCTCTCTCTTCTCCCCCTCTCTCTCTTCTCCTCTCCTCATTTATCTGTCCTCTTCTCTCCCTCTCCTCTCCCTCTCTCTCTCCTCTCTCCCCCTCTCTCTCTTCTCCCCTCCTTTCTTTGTCCATTTCTCTCCCTTTCCTTTCTCCCTCTCTCTCTTCTCCTCTCCTCATTTATTTGTCCTCTTCTCTCCCTCACCTCTCTCCCCCCTCTCTCTTCTCCTCTCCTCCTTTCTTTGTCCTCCTCTCTCCCTCTCCTCTCCCCCTCTCTCTCTTCTACCCCTCTCTCTCTTCTCCCCCTCTCTCTTCTCCTCTCCTCCTTTATTTGTCCTCTTTTCTCCCTCTCCTCTCTCCCCCTCTCTCTTCTCCTTTTCTCTCCCTTTCCTCTCCCCCTCTCTCTCTTCTCCCCCTCTCTTTCTTCTCCTCTCCTCATTTATTTGTCCTCTTCTCTCCCTCTCCTCTCTCCCCCTCTCTCTCTTCTCCCCCCTCTCTTCTCCCCCTCTCTCTCTTCTGCTCTCCTCATTTCTTTGTCCTCTTCTCTCCCTCTCCTCTCCCCCCTCTCTCTCCTCTCCCCCTTTCTCTCTTCTCCTCTCCTCCTATCTTTGTCCTCTTCTCTCCCTCTCCCCTCTCTCTCTTCTGCTCTCCTCATTTCTTTGTCCTCTTCTCTCCCTCTCCTCTCCCCCCTCTCTCTCCTCTCTCCCTCTTCTCCTCTCCTACTTTCTTTGTCCTCCCTCTCCCCTCTCCTCTCCCCTCTCTCCTCTTCTCTCCTCCTTACTTTGTCCTCTTCTCTCCCTCTCCTCTCCCCCTCTCTCTCCTCTCTCCCTCTTCTCCTCTCCTACTTTCTTTGTCCTCCCTCTCTCCTCTCCTCTCCCCTCTCTCCTCTGTCTCTCTTCTTCTCTCCTCCTTATTTTGTCCTCTTCTCTCCCTCTCCTCTCCACCCTCTCTCTCTCTCCTCCTCTATATATAACTATGTAGGACACTGAAGATGAAAAGGACTCCTCTGACAACGATCGTTTCCGGCCCCCTCTAAGTATCTTTCTTCTCGGTGAAGAAGGGGTTAACCCCCCCCCCAGGCAGGCGGTGAGAAGTCAGAGATGTTTTACCAACATTTTGGAAAAGTTTGTGAAGAAAAGAGAGCCAATGAGGAGAGGAGGAAGGGTGATACCTCCCCCCAAAATCCTCGGCTCATCCCTCTCCGATTGGGCGTCTCTCCTGGGTGTGGCGCCATCCTGTCGGGGTATATATTGGCCACCAGATTTTAACGGGCACCACACCCGCTGAATTTTCCTCTCCGTCCTCCAGAATCTGACAACATGGTAAGTGAGACTCCTCTGCGCAGGGAAAGGGGGGCGTGGTGCCTAGTCTTACGGGCAGCTTGGCAAGGGTCTCCCCCTATGGGCTTCTTCTTGTGGGGTCATTGGATGGTTCATGTTCTGATCTCGATGGGTCACCTGCACAGGTGGGCAAAATGGGGGTCAGTTGTCTCACACACCCCTTGAGAATAGAAGGGGGCTGCTGAGAGATCAGAATATAGGGAGTTTGGAATGGGTGTGGCTTCAATTCCACCCCCTCGTCCCGGCCGCAGACCAGGGGGGGACACAATAGCGATCATCAAACAGGAATGTTCGCTATTTCCTGACAAGTCTTCTCCTTCCCCCTAAATACGTCTTCAGTAGGTCTTGTCACGTCTGCAACCGGAAGGTCTCCAAAGATTGGAGAAGTCTCCTTATTTTCCCATCTCTTAATGGGGCCCCCCATCCTCAGGGGAGGGGCTGAGGAAAGTGACCCCCCCCATTGTGCCCACCTGTGCAGGTGACCCTGACCAGGAGGTGCAACCAGGAGAACCCAACCGGCAGGAACATGAGTGCTTGGCCAGGTGTATGCCCGTGCAGGACGGAGGAGGCGCCTGGATGGAGCAATCACCATCGGACAGATATTTCCGATCCATGCGATTGATCAACCTCCGCTGCGTTCATTTATTGGCTGACTGATCAAAAGGAAGGGGCGGGGTTAAGCCTACACATGCCACCTCTGTCGGTAGCGGTGGGTGGGGCGAATACACCCCACCTCTCGTTCCCGGTTTAGAAATTTGGCCAACAGCCGTCCTCGGTTTCTGCCCAGGGTGTCTAATTTACCTCCATCAGAGGTGCATCAGACATCAAAGAGGGAAGTGTCGTTTACATTATATTTACACGAAGCCGCGGTTATTACAACCCGCGCCATTTTTCTCATACGCAGCAAGATGATCGAATGTTATAACAAATGTATTAACAGTAATAGTAGTGATACTAACAATACAAATAATGATAATAAAAGTAATAATAATAAAAATAATAAGAGAGATATTAATACAACAACAAATAATAATAACAATACTAAAAATAATAATAATAGTAATAATCAATAATAAAAAAAAAAATATAATAGTGATAATAATATAACAGCAACAATTACAATAATAATACATTATTATTATTCTTACTATTGTTTAATAGATTGTTATCACTATCATTACTTTTCTAATTATTATTGCTATTATTTTAAATATTGTTATTATCACTATTACTGTAAATACATAATTATTATTAACAGTAATATTAGTAATACTAAAAAAAAAATAATAATAAAAATAATAATAGTGATAATAATATAATACCAAATAATAATATCAATACTAAAAGTAATAATAAGAATAATCAATAATATTTATAAAAATAATAATAGTGATACAAATATAACAAGAATAACAGTAATAATACATTATTATTATTGTTACTATTATTTGTAAGATTATTATCACTATCATTACTTTTATTATAATTTTTTTACTACTATAATTATTTTTAGTATTGTTATTATCACTAATATTACTGTAAATACATTATTATTATTATTATTATTATTAACAGTAATATTAGTGATAAACAATAAGGATACTATAAAATAAAAATAAATTAAAAAATATAAATAGTCATAAAAAAATAATAATAGTGATAATAATAGAATAACAATAATAATAACAACAATACTAAAAATAATAATAGTAGTAGTAATAATAATAATAATAATAACAAAATAATATATTATTAGTAGTAGTATTTATTATATTATATTATCACTATTATTATTATTATTATTATTATTATTATTATTATTATTACTATTATTATTTTTAGTATTGTTATTATCACTAATATTACTGTAAATACATTATTATTATTAACAGTAATATTAGTGATAAACAAAAACGATACTATAACATAAAAATAGATTAAAACATATAAATAGTAATAAAAAAATAATAGTGATAATAATAAAATAACAATAATAATAATAACAACAATACTAAAAATAATAATAGTAGTAATAATAATAATAATAATAATAATAATAATAATAATAATAATAATATAACAATAACAATAATAATAACAACAATAATACAATATTAGTAGTAGTATTTATTATATTATTATCACTATTATTATTTGTATTATTACTATTATTATTTTTAGTATTGTTATTGTTAGTATCACTAATATTACTGGTAATACAATATTATTATTGTTATTATTGTTAATCATTATTTATTTTATTATTATAACTATTATTATTTTTTAGTATTGTTATTGTTAATATTATGAATATTACTGTTAACTAGAATAACAACAATAACAATACTAAAAATAATAATAGTTATAATAAATAATAATAACAATAATATAATTGTATTAACAGTAATATTGGTGATACTAACAATAACAATACTAAAAATAATAATAGTTATAATAAATAATAATAACAATATTAATAATAAAAATAATAATAGTAATAATTAATAATAGTAACAATAAAAATAATGTATCAATGTATCATTTTGCACAGATGCAGATTAAAGATGTAACAAAAACATTTATATAGATCTCCGCCCTCCTCTCATTTGCATTTTACCTCCCCCTCCCCACCCCCGCGGGGGTCCTATAATACATACAATAGACAAATGAATTATTAATTATCGGTCGGCATCCCTTCCGGTATGTACAGAACACGACACACACTCGATATCTACAGTTCATAACGCTGACGTTTCAGGCACCGGGGGTGGGGGGTGGTGTTTAGGGGTGTTTCGGACAATGGGGTGTGTGCAGCTTACTGGAGTAAAAATCCAACAAGGAGGCCGGAGACTGCGCAGCACGCTGTGTAATCACTTTATATAATGAGTCCTTTATACTCCGGCTGCTGCGGAGGCGGTACAACGGGACGAACCGGACAGACGCCGAGACGAAACCTGCGGAGGACACGCCCACCTAGAGACAGCAGAGAATTGCCTGAGGGCAAGGCGGGGTCAAGGGAATTAAAAACAACCAATAAAATATTTAGTAAGCTTTATTTGTCAGGCCGGAGCAACTCGTGGGCGGATCTGCAGCCTGACAACCCCCCAGACTCTGTACCTTACACCCCCCCAGACTCTGTACGTGACACCCCCCAGACTCTGTACCTTACACCCCCCCAGACTCTGTACGTGACACCCCCCAGACTCTGTACCTGACAACCCCCCAGACTCTGTACCTGACACCCCCCAGACTTTGTGACTGACACCCCCCAGTCTCTGTACCTGACACCCCCCCAGACTCTGTACGTGACACCCCCCAGACTCTGTACCTGACACCCCCCCAGACTCTGTACGTGACACCCCCCAGACTCTGTACCTGACACCCCCCAGACTTTGTGACTGACACCCCCCAGTCTCTGTACCTGACACCCCCCCAGACTCTGTACGTGACACCCCCCAGACTCTGTACCTGACACCCCTCCAGACTCTGTACCTGACACCCCCCCAGACTCTGTACGTGACACCCCCCAGACTCTGTACGTGACACCCCCCAGACTCTGTACCTGACACCCCCCCAGACTCTGTACCTAAAACCCCCCACAGACTCTGTACCTGACACCCCCCCCCAGACTCTGTACCTGACACCCCCCCAGACTCTGTACCTGACACCCCCAGACTCTGTACCTGACACCCCCCGACTCTGTACCTGACACCCCCCCTGACTCTGTACCTGACACCCCCAGACTCTGTACCTGACACCCCCCCAGACTCTGTACCTGACACCCCCCCAGACTCTGTACCTGACACCCCCCAGACTCTGTACCTGACACCCCCCCAGACTCTGTACCTGACACCCCCCCAGACTCTGTACCTGACACCCCCCAGACTTTGTGCCTGACACCACCCAGACTCTGTACCTGACAACCCCCCCAGACTCTGTACCTGACACCCCCCAGACTTTGTACCTGACACCCCCCAGACTTTGTACCTGACACCCCCCAGACTCTGTACCTGACACCCCCAGACTCTGTACCTGACACCCCCCAGACTCTGTACCTGACACCCCCCAGACTCTGTACCTGACACCCCCCCAGACTCTGTACCTGACACCCCCCCAGACTCTGTACCTGACACCCCCCCAGACTTTGTACCTGACACCCCCCAGACTCTGTACCTGACACCCCCCAGACTCTGTGCCTGACACCCCCCAGACTTTGTACCTGACACCCCCCCAGACTCTGTACCTGACACCCCCCAAGACTCTGTACCTGACACCCCCCCAGACTCTGTACCTGACACCCCCCCCCCAGACTCTGTACCTGACACCCCCCCCAGACTTTGTACCTAACACCCCCCCCCAGACATTGTACCTGACACCCCCCAGACTCTGTACCTGACACCCCCCAGACTCTGTGCCTGACACCCCCCAGACTTTGTACCTGACACCCCCCCAGACTCTGTACCTGACACCCCCCCAGACTCTGTACCTGACACCCCCCCAGACTCTGTACCTGACACCCCCCAAGACTTTGTACCTGACACCCCCCAGACTCTGTACCTGACACCCCCCAGACTTTGTACCCCACACCCCCCAGACTTTGTACCTGACACCCCCCCAGACTTTGTACCTGACACCCCCCCAAGACTCTGTACCTGACACCCCCCCAGACTCTGTACCTGACACCCCCCCCAGACTCTGTACCTGACACCCCCCCAAGACTTTGTACCTGACACCCCCCAGACTCTGTACCTGACACCCCCCCCCAAACTCTGTACCTGACACCCCCCCCCCCGACTCTGTACCTGACACCCCCCAGACTTTGTTCCTGACACCCCCTGACTCTGTACCTGACACCCCCCAGACTTTGTACCTGACACCCCCACAGACTTTGTGCCTGACACCCCCACAGACTCTGTACCTGACACCCCCCAGACTCTGTATCTGACACCCCCCAGACTTTGTGCCTGACACCCCCTGACTCTGTACTTGACAACCCCCAGACTTTGTGCCACACCCCCCCAGACTTTGTGCCTGATACCCCCCAGACTCTGTACTTGACACCCCCAGACTTTGTACCTGACACCCCTCCAGACTTTGTGCCTGACACCCCCCAGACTTTGTGCCTGACACCCCCCAGTCTCTGTACCTGACACCCCCACAGACTTTGTGCCTGACACCCCCACAGACTCTGTACCTGACACCCCCCAGACTCTGTATCTGACACCCCCCCAGACTTTGTACCTGACACCCCCCAGACTTTGTGCCTGACACCCCCCAGACTTTGTGCCTGACACCCCCCAGACTCTGTACCTGACACCCCCCAGACTCTGTACCTCACACCCCCCAGACTCTGTACCTGACACCCCCCAGACTTTGTACCTGACACCCCCCAGACTCTGTACCTGACACCCCCCAAATCCTTTGTTCCCGACACACCCCCAGATTTTGTGCCTGATGCCTCCCCAAACTTTGTACCTGACACTCCCCAGGCTTTTTATCTGACACCCCTTTAGATTTTGTACCTGACCCCCCGCCCAGAATTTGTACCTGACACACCCTAAGACATTGTGCCTGACACCACTCCTAGATTTTGTACCTGACACCCCCCAAACTTTGTACCTGACCCCCCAAACTTTGTACCTGACACCCCCCCAGACTTTGTGCCTGACACCTTCCTAGAATCTCACTCACTCTCCTCCCAGGCTGGTTTGGTTGTAATGGGACCCCCCTGACCCTCCCCTCACTGTGGGAGGGTGGTAGGTGATCTCAGTGGATCTCAGAGGGATCAGTCAATATGTAATCTGTCTTCTCTCTCTTACTGGAGTAAAAATCCAACAAGGAGGCCGGAGACTGCGCAGCACGCTGTGTAATCACTTTATATAATGAGTCCTTTATACTCCGGCTGCTGCGGAGGCGGCACAACGGGACGAACCGGACAGACGCCGAGACGAAACCTGCGGAGGACACGCCCACCTAGAGACAGCAGAGAATTGCCTGAGGGCAAGGCGGGGTCAAAGGAATTAAAAACAACCAATAAAATATTTAGTAAGCTTTATTTGTCAGGCCGGAGCAACTCGTGGGCGGATCTGGAGCCTGACAACCCCCTAGACTCTGTACCTTACACCCCCCCAGACTCTGTACGTGACACCCCCCAGACTCTGTACCTGAAACCCCCCCAGACTTTGTGACTGACACCCCTCAGACTCTGTACCTGACACCCCCCCAGACTCTGTACCTGACACCCCCCAGACTCTGTACCCGAACCCCCCCCCCCAGACTCTGTACCTGACACTCCCCAGGCTTTTTATCTGACACCCCTTTAGATTTTGTACCTGACCCCCCGCCCAGAATTTGTACCTGACACACCCTAAGACATTGTGCCTGACACCACTCCTAGATTTTGTACCTGACACCCCCCAAACTTTGTACCTGACACCCCCCCCCCAGACTTTGTGCCTGACACCTTCCTAGAATTTCACTCACTCTTCTCCCAGGCTGGTTTGGTTGTAATGGGACCCCCCTGACTCTCCCCTCACTGTGGGAGGGTGGTAGGTGATCTCAGTGGATCTCAGAGGGATCAGTCAATATATAATCTGTCTTCTCTCTCCAGGATTTTAAGAATGTGAACGTAGAGGATTGCATGACTCTGATGATCCTGAAATTTGAGGAATACTCCAAGAAAAGTGACTCTGACGGAGAGACCCTGAACCACGACGAGCTGTATGCACTCGCCCTAGCTGAATTCCCCACACTCTGTGTAAGTGACACCCCAGAGAGTGGCCAATTCCATCCTTACATTTCTCCCAATTGTGGGAGGGGCAGAGACACAAACTACTGCAGGAAATCTCCCCATTGTGGGAGGGGCAGAGACACAAACTACTGCAGGAAATCTCCACATTGTGGGAGGGGCAGAGACACAAACTACTGCAGGAAATCTCCCCATTGTGGGAGGGGCAGAGACACAAACTACTGCAGGAAATCACCCCATTGTGGGAGGAGCAGAGACACAAACTACTGCAGGGAAATTTCCCCATTGTGGGAGGGGCAGAGACACAAACTACTGCAGGAAATCACCCAATTGTGGGAGGAGCAGAGACACAAACTACTGCAGGGAAATTTCCCCATTGTGGGAGGGGCAGAGACACAAACTACTGCAGGAAATCTCCCCATTTTGGGAGGGGCAGAGACACAAACTATTGCAGGAAATCTTCACATTGTGGGAGGGGCAGAGACACAAACTACTGCAGGGAAATCTCCCCATTGTGGGAGGGGCAGAGGCACAAACTACTGCAGGAAATTTTCCCCATTGTGGGAGGGGCAGAGACACAAACTACTGCAGGAAATCTCCTCATTGTGGGAGGGGCAGAGACACAAACTACTGCAGGAAATCGCCCCATTGTGGGAGGAGCAGAGACACAAACTACTGCAGGAAATCTCCCCATTGTGGGAGGGGCAGAGAAACAAACTACTGCAGGCAAATCTTATTGTGGGAGGTTCAGAGACACAAACTACTGGGGGAAATCTCCCCATTGTGGGAGGGGCAGAGACACAAACTACTGCAGGGGGATCTCACCATTTTGGGAGGGGCAGAGACACAAACTACTGCAGGAAATCTCATCATTGTGGGAGGGGCAGAGACACAAACTACTGCAGGGAAATCCCCTCATTGTGGGAGGGGCGGAGACACAAACTATTGCAGGAAATCTTCCCATTGTGGGAGGGGCAGAGACACAAACTACTGCAGGGAAATCTCACCATTGTGGGAGGGGCAGAGACACAAACTACTGCAGGAAATCTCCACATTGTGGGAGGGGCAGAGACACAAACTACTGCAGGAATTCCCACCATTTTGGGAGGGGCAGAGACACAAACTATTGCAGGAAATCTTCACATTGTGGGAGGGGCAGAGACACAAACTACTGCAGGGAAATCTCCCCATTGTGGGAGGGGCAGAGAAACAAACTACTGCAGGAAATCTTCTCATTATGGGAGGGGCAGAGACACAAACTACTGCAGGAAATTTTCCCCATTGTGGGAGGGGCAGAGACACAAACTACTGCAGGAAATCGCCCCATTGTGGGAGGAGCAGAGACACAAACTACTGCAGGAAATCTCCCCATTGTGGGAGGGGCAGAGACACAAACTACTGGAGGAAATCTCCCCATTGTGGGAGGGGCAGAGACACAAACTACTGCAGGGAAATCTCCTCATTGTGGGAAGGGCAGAGACACAAACTACTGCAGGAAATTTTCCCCATTGTGGGAGGGGCAGAGACACAAACTACTGCAGGAAATCTCCTCATTGTGGGAGGGGCAGAGACACAAACTACTGCAGGAAATCTCACCATTGTGGGAGGGGCAGAGACACAAACTACTGCAGGAAATCGCCCCATTGTGGGAGGAGCAGAGACACAAACTACTGCAGGAAATCTCCCCATTGTGGGAGGGGCAGAGACACAAACTACTGCAGGAAATCTCCCCATTGTGGGAGGAGCAGAGACACAAACTACTGCAGGAAATCTCCCCATTGTGGGAGGGGCAGAGACACAAACTACTGCAGGGAAATCTCCCCATTGTGGGAGGGGCAGAGACACAAACTACTGCAGGCAAATCTCCTTATTGTGGGAGGTTCAGAGACACAAACTACTGCAGGAAATCTCCCCATTGTGGGAGGGGCAGAGACACAAACTACTGCAGGAAATCTCCCCATTGTGGGAGGGGCAGAGACACAAACTACTGCAGGAAATCTCCCCATTGTGGGAGGGGCAGAGACACAAACTACTGCAGGAAATCTCCCCATTGTGGGAGGGGCAGAGACACAAACTACTACAGGAAATCTCACCATTGTGGGAGGGGCAGAGACACAAACTACTGCAGGAAATCTCACCATTGTGGGAGGGGCAGAGACACAAACTACTGCAGGGAAATCTCCCCATTGTGGGAGGAGCAGAGACACAAACTACTGCAGGAAATCTCCCCATTGTGGGAGGGGCAGAGGCACAAACTACTGCAGGGAAATTTCCCCATTGTGGGAGGGGCAGAGACACAAACTACTGCAGGAAATCTCCCCATTGTGGGAGGGGCAGAGACACAAACTACTGCAGGGAAATCCCCTCATTGTGGGAGGGGCGGAGACACAAACTATTGCAGGAAATCTTCCCATTGTGGGAGGGGCAGAGGCACAAACTACTGCAGGGAAATCTCCCCATTGTGGGAGGGGCAGAGGCACAAACTACTGGAGGAAATCTCACCATTGTGGGAGGGGCAGAGACACAAACTACTGCAGGAAATCTCACCATTGTGGGAGGGGCAGAGACACAAACTACTGCAGGGAAATCTCCCCATTGTGGGAGGAGCAGAGACACAAACTACTGCAGGAAATCTCCCCATTGTGGGAGGGGCAGAGGCACAAACTACTGCAGGGAAATTTCCCCATTGTGGGAGGGGCAGAGACACAAACTACTGCAGGAAATCTCCCCATTGTGGGAGGGACAGAGACACAAACTACTGCAGGGAAATCCCCTCATTGTGGGAGGGGCGGAGACACAAACTATTGCAGGAAATCTTCCCATTGTGGGAGGGGCAGAGGCACAAACTACTGCAGGGAAATCTCCCCATTGTGGGAGGGGCAGAGGCACAAACTACTGGAGGAAATCTCACCATTGTGGGAGGGGCAGAGACATAAACTACTGCAGGAAATCTCCCCATTGAGGGAGGGGCAGAGGCACAAACTACTGCAGGGAAATCTCCCCATTGTGGGAGGGGCAGAGGCACAAACTACTGCAGGAAATCTCACCATTGTGGGAGGGGCAGAGACACAAACTACTGCAGGAAATCTCCCCATTGAGGGAGGGGCAGAGACACAAACTACTGCAGGGAAATCTCCCCATTGTGGGAGGGGCAGAGACACAAACTACTGCAGGAAATCTCCCCGTTGTGGGAGGGGCAGAGACACAAACTACTGCAGGAAATCTCCCCATTGAGGGAGGGGCAGAGACACAAACTACTTCAGGAAATCTCCGCATTGTGGGAGGGGCAAGGACACAAACTACTGCAGGGAAATCTCCTCATTGTGGGAGGTTCAGAGACACAAACTATTGGGGGAAATCTCCCCATTGTGGGAGGAGCAGAGACAAAACTATTGCAATAAATCTCACCATTGTGGGAGGGGCATAGACACAAACTACTGCAGGAAATATCACCATTGTGGGAGGGGCAGAGACACAAACTACTGCAGGAAATCTCCTCTTTCTGGGAGGGGCAGGGACACAAACTACTGCAGGGAAATCTCCCCATTGTGGGAGGGGCAGGGACACAAACTACTGCAGGGAAATCTCCCCATTGTGGGAGGGGCAGAGACACAAACTACTGCAGAAAATCTCCCCATTGTGGGAGGGACAGAGACAAACTACTGCAGGGAAATCTCCTCATTGTGGGAGGGGCAGAGACACAAACTACTGCAAGAAATCTCCTCATTGTGGGAGGGGCAGAGACACAAACTACTGCAGGAAATCCCCTCATTGTGGGAGGGGCAGAGACACAAACTACTGCAGGAAATCCCCTCATTGTGGGAGGGACAGAGACACAAACTATTGCAGGAAATCTCCCCATTGTGGGAGGGGCAGAGACACAAACTACTGCAGAAAATCTCCCCATTGTGGGAGGAGCAGAGACACAAACTACTGCAGGAAATCTCCCCATTGTGGGAGGGGCAGAGACACAAACTACTGCAGGGAAATCTCCTCATTGTGGGAGGGGCAGAGACACAAACTACTGCAGGAAATCTCATTTAAAAAGAAAATAAATGTAAAAATGAAAATGTGTCCTAATTCTGTCTTACAGGGAAGTGGGAAGAAGGAGGAGGTCCTGAAGGGAATCATCGGTAAGATGGATGCTAACAAAGATAAGAAGGTGACCTTCGAGGAATTCATGTGTTTCTCGGCTTCCGTGGCCATTGCCATAAGGGAGATATTGAAAAAGTAGCATCCTGGGTGCAGGGGGAGGGGCAATATTTACTGAATTCAGCGATTGTGCAATCATTCAATAAATGTAACATTTTTTGGATATGACGTTCGTCTCATCTGCAGTATTTGTGCTAAAAATATTGTTTAGCTCGTTACGTCTGGTCAGCTTCCTACGAATGATTTTATTGGTCGATTTCTCTGACTTCATATAAAAGAGTGGAAATAGCCATCAACTCACAGAAACCAATCAGAAACGAGAACTATAAATAGATCTCTGCAGACAAAAGAAATGATGATTTAGTATTGTTCCATATTCTGAGAACCAGAAATTAGGCTGACAGCGGGAGGGCTCTGCTCTATGAGCCAATGGTATTACACCACTTTACATGGCTTCCTAATCCTAACATGTTTCAGGTACTGGGAGCTGTAATGTCTGCAGCAAGAGTTGTACCCTCTGTTTGTCACTTAAGTTCTCAGCTGTATTATATAAACTCTGAAAACAATTCAATGCAGCAACAGCGCCCTCTGCTGTTCTACTTTATATAAAACCTTACATTGGTACAAAGCTACAACATCGCCTTCTGCTGTTCTACTTTATATAGAACCTTAAATTGGTACAAAGGTACAACATCGCCCTCTACTGTTCTACTTTATATAGAACCTTATATTGGTACACAGCTACAGCATCGCCGTCTGCTGTTCTGCTTTATATAAAACCTTACATTAATACAAAGGTACAGCAGCGCCCTCTGCTGTTCTACTTTATATATAACCTTACATTGGTACAAAGCTACAACATCGCCCTCTGCTGTTCTACTTTATATATAACCTTACATTGGTTCAAAGCTACGACATCGCCCTCTGCTGTTCTACTTTATATATAACCTTACATTGGTTCAAAGCTACGACATCGCCCTCTGCTGTTCCACTTTATATATGGCCTTACATTGGTACAAAGCTACAACATCGCTCTCTGCTGTTCCACTTTATATATAACCTTACATTGGTACAAAGCTACAACATCGCCCTCTGCTGTTCTACTTTATATAAAACCTTACATTGGTACAAAGGTACAGCAGCGCCCTCTGCTGTTCTACTTTATATTAAACCTTACATTGGTACAAAGCTACAACAGCGTCCTCTGCTGTTCCACTTTATATAAAACCTTATATTGGTACAAAGCTACAACAGCGCCCTCTGCTGTTCTGCTTTATATAAAACCTTACATTAATACAAAGGTACAGCAGCACCCTCTGCTGTTCCGCTTTATATAGAACCTTACATTGGTACAAAGCTACAACAGCGCCCTCTGCTGTTCCACTTTATATAGAACCTTACATTGGTACAAAGCTACAACATCGCCCTCTGCTGTTCTACTTTATATTAAACCTTACATTGGTACAAAGCTACAACAGCACCCTCTGCTGTTCCACTTTATATATAACTTTACATTGGTACAAAGCTACAACAGCGCCCTCTGCTGTTCCACTTTATATATGGCCTTATATTGGTAGAAAGTTACAACATCGCCCTCTGCTGTTCAACTTTATATATAACCCTACATTAGTACAAAGCTACAACAGCGTCCTCTGCTGTTCAACTTTATATAAAACCTTACATTGGTACAAAGCTACAACATCGCCCTCTACTGTTCTACTTTATATAAAACCTTACATTGGTATAAAGCTACAACAGCGGCCTCTGCTGTTCCACTTTATATAAAACCTTACATTGGTACAAAGCTACAACATCGCCCTCTGCTGTTCCACTTTATAAAAAAACCTTACATTGGTACAAGGCTACAACAGCGCCCTCTGTTGTTCCACTTTATATATAACCTTACATTGGTACAAAGCTCCAACATCGCCCTCTGCTGTTCCACTTTATATAAAACCTTACATTGGTACAAGGCTACAACAGCGCCCTCTGCTGTTCCACTTTATATATAACCTTACATTGGTACAAAGCTCCAACATCGCCCTCTGCTGTTCTACTTTATATAGAACCTTACATTGGTACAAAGCTACAACATCGCCCTCTGCTGTTCTACTATATATAAAACCTTACATTGGTACAAAGCTACAACAGCGCCCTCTGCTGTTCCACTTTATATATAACCTTACATTGGTACAAAGCTCCAACATCGCCCTCTGCTGTTCTACTTTATATAGAACCTTACATTGGTACAAAGCTACAACATCGCCCTCTGCTGTTCTGCTTTATATAAAACCTTACATTGGTACAAAGCTACAACATCGCCCTCTGCTGTTCTACTTTATATAGAACCTTACATTGGTACAAAGCTACAACATCGCCCTCTGCTGTTCTACTATATATTAAACCTTACATTGGTACAAAGCTACAACATCACCCTCTGCTGTTCTACTATATATAAAACCTTACATTGGTACAAAGCTACAACATCGCCCTCTGCTGTTCCACTTTATATAAAACCTTACATTGGTACAAAGCTACAACAGCGTCCTCTGCTGTTCCACTTTATATAAAACCTTACATTGGTACAAAGCTACAACATCGCCCTCTGCTGTTCTACTTTATATAAAACCTTACATTGGTACAAAGCTACAACAGCGCCCTCTGCTGTTCCACTTTATATATAACTTTACATTGGTACAAAGCTACAACAGCGCCCTCTGCTGTTCCACTTTATATAGAACCTTACATTGGTACAAAGCTCCAACATCGCCCTCTACTGTTCTACTTTATATAGAACCTTACATTGGTACAAAGCTACAACAGCGCCCTCTGCTGTTCCACTTTATATAGAACCTTACATTGGTACAAAGCTACAACATCGCCCTCTGCTGTTCTGCTTTATATAAAACCTTACATTGGTACAAAGGTACAACAGCGTCCTCTGCTGTTCTACTTTATATAGAACCTTACATTGGTACAAAGCTACAACATCGCCCTCTGCTGTTCTACTTTATATAAAACCTTACATTGGCACAAAGCTACAACATCGCCCTCTGCTGTTCCACTTTATATAGAACCTTACATTGGTACAAAGCTACAACAGCGCCCTCTGCTGTTCTACTTTATATAAAACCTTACATTGGTACAAAGCTACAACAGCGGCCTCTGCTGTTCCACTTTATATAGAACCTTACATTGGTACAAAGCTATAACATCGCCCTCTGCTGTTCTGCTTTATATAAAACCTTACATTGGTACAAAGCTACAACATCGTCCTCTGCTGTTCCACTTTATATAAAACCTTACATTGGTACAAAGCTACAACAGCACCTTCTGCTGTTCTGCTTTATATAAAACCTTACATTGGTACAAAGCTACAACAGCGCCCTCTGCTGTTCCACTTTATATAGAACCTTACATTGGTACAAAGCTACAACATCGCCCTCTGCTGTTCTGCTTTATATAAAACCTTACATTGGTACAAAGCTACAACATCGTCCTCTGCTGTTCCACTTTATATAAAACCTTACATTGGTACAAAGCTACAACAGCACCTTCTGCTGTTCTGCTTTATATAAAACCTTCCATTGGTACAAAGGTACAACAGCGTCCTCTGCTGTTCTACTTTATATAAAACCTTACATTGGCACAAAGCTACAACATTGCCCTCTGCTGTTCTACTTTATATAAAACCTTGCATTGGTACAAAGCTACAACAGCGTCCTCTGCTGTTCCACTTTATATAGAACCTTACATTGGTACAAAGCTACAACATCGCCCTCTGCTGTTCTACTTTATATAAAACCTTACATTGGTACAAAGCTACAACAGCGTCCTCTGCTGTTCCACTTTATATATAACCTTACATTGGTACAAAGCTACAACATCGCCCTCTGCTGTTCTACTTTATATATAACCTTACATTGGTACAAAGCTACAACAGCGCCCTCTACTGTTCTACTTTATATAAAACCTTACATTGGTACAAAGCTACAACATCGCTATCTACTGTTCTACTTTATATAAAACCTTACATTGGCACAAAGCTACAACAGCGCCCTCTGCTGTTCCACTTTATATAGAACCTTACATTGGTACAAAGCTACAACATCGCCCTCTACTGTTCTACTTTATATAAAACCTTACATTGGTACAAAGCTACAACGGCGTCCTCTGCTGTTCCACTTTATATAGAACCTTACATTGGTACAAAGCTACAACATCGCCCTCTACTGTTCTACTTTATATAAAACCTTACATTGGTACAAAGCTACAACAGCGCCCTCTGCTGTTCCACTTTATATATAACCTTACATTGGTACAAAGCTACAACATCGCCCTCTGCTGTTCTACTTTATATAGAACCTAACATTGGTACAAAGCTACAACATCGCCCTCTACTGTTCTACTTTATATAAAACCTTACATTGGTACAAAGGTACAACATCGCCCTCTGCTGTTCCACTTTATATAAAACCTTACATTGGTACAAAGCTACAACATCGCTCTCTACTGTTCTACTTTATATAAAACCTTACACTGGTACAAAGCTACAACAGCGGCCTCTGCTGTTCCACTTCATATAAAACCTTACATTGGTACAAAGGTACAACAGCGTCCTCTGCTGTTCCACTTTATATAGAACCTTACATTGGTACAAAGCTACAACATCGCCCTCTGCTGTTCCACTTTATATAAAACCTCACATTGGTACAAAGCTACAACAGCGTCCTCTGCTGTTCCACTTTATATAGAACCTTACATTGGTACAAAGCTACAACATCGCCCTCTACTGTTCTACTTTTTATAAAACCTTACATTGGTACAAAGCTACAACATCGCCCTCTACTGTTCTACTTTTTATAAAACCTTACATTGGTACAAAGCTACAACATCGCCCTCTACTGTTCTACTTTATATAAAACCTTACATTGGTACAAAGCTACAACATCGCCCTCTGCTGTTCTACTATATATAAAACCTTACATTGGTACAAAGCTACAACAGCGCCCTCTGCTGTTCTACTATATATAAAACCTTACATTGGCACAAAGCTACAACAGCACCTTCTGCTGTTCTGCTTTATATATAAGCTTACATTGGTACAAAGCTACAACAGCGCCCTCTGCTGTTCTGCTTTATATATAAGCTTACAAAAGCTACAACCGTGCTATCTGCTGTGCAAATATATATATATACACACAAATATGTATATGTATGTATATAGCTCTGATATATACCGCTGTGCTGTACAGAGATCACTGAGCCAGTCACATCAGTCTCTGTACCAGAGCAGCTTACACTCTAATGCCCCCTCCCCCACAGTCAAACACTATTATTAATATACATTTATGTAGCTCTGACATATAACGCAGTTGATTCCTATATATAATGAGAGGTATATACTGTATATATAATATAGTTGATTCCTATATATAATGAGAGGTATATACTGTATATTCGCCCACACAGGGTTTCTACCTTCTGCATACTGACCACTAGATGGCCCCAGAGTCTCTCTCTGAGTCGGCCCATTATCCTCCCATTCATTGAGCTATAGGGTGGAGTTTTGACCGATTTTTTTCTATAATAATTATAATAAATTTGTACAATTAAAACAATCTCTCCGTCTGCAGAATCTGATGCCAGTTTGGTGCCAACGTTACATATGAAGTTAAATTCCCATGCTAAGCTCACTTGTCTCATAATGAGTAAAACGCGTCGGTGGGTAGGGACACATCATCAGCATTAGAGCCTCAGAGCATTAAAGTAAACCTTATCAGAAGTTGGTGGTTCCCTGGCTGTCAACCAATCCAATGCTGACACAGAATATGGATATTGATGACATCTAGTAAACCAGAGAAGGGCGACCATGAAAGCCGAAGATCTGTAATATTCTAACAGACCGGTTTCTGTCATCATCTATGGGAGAAGCTTTTGATGGAAGCGATTGCAGAACACATAATGCTGTATAATTGCTCTCAGTGGTCGTTGCTGCCCCCCCAACCTAACATGCAATTATAGCATGGCAACTTCTTTCTGAGGCTTCTCACTAATAAAGTTATTTGTTCTTCATATTCAGAGATCAGAACCTCAAAATACTTCTTCATTGTGCAGTTCAAAAGGTGGGTGGGGGGGGAGCATTATGGCCCATCTAGTGGCCATAATGCAGTATTCCACCAATTCACACTAAAAGAAGCTGATGAGCATACTTGTTCCCTATGATACTCAGCGCTGAGGAGTGTACTTTATTCCCTATGAAACTCAGCGCCATCTAGTGGTCATAATGCGGTATTCCTCTCATTCACACTAGATGGAGCTGATGAGCATACTTATTCTTTATGATACTCAGCCCCATCTAGTGGTCATAATTAGGGATGAGCCAAACACCCCCCGGTTCGGTTTGCAGCAGAACTTGCAAACAGGCAAAAAAGTTTGTTTGAACACGCGAACACTATTAAAGTCTATGGGATACGAACATGAATAATCAAAAGTGCTCATTTTAAAGGCCTATATGCAAGTTATTGTCATAAAAAGTGTTTGGGGACCTGGGTCCTGCCCCAGGGGACATGTATCAATGCAAAAAGAATTTTTAAAAATGGACGTTTTTTCGGGAGCAGTGATTCTAATAATGCTTGAAGTGAAACAATAAAAGTGTAATATCCCTTTAATTCAGACAAAATCCCAAATAAGAATGTACCTGAAAACAGGGTGACACTGTAGGTACAGTTAAAAATAGTGTGCCAACTTCCCGATATTGATGTGTCAGATATAGAAACGAATAAATTTGGACTTTAAGGGCACACAAATAATTAAACTATAAAGAGTATAAGAGATAAAAAAATTGTTTTATTTTATTATATTTAAATTTAAAATTATATATGTGATTGAAAGTTATCGGAAATACAATTTACATATAGAGAGGAATTTATTCATAGGTAAGTCCTATCCTGCATGCTAGTTAAACGCAACCATTTGATGTATATATCCCGGCATTCAAAAATTAGAGAAAAAACAAACAAAAAAAAACAACTTCCCAAGTATAGTATGCAGTTATAAATGTAGGAAACAGTATGGGTTGATTTGCAGGTCAGGTAGGTGTTCTCTTTAATTGCTCAATTGCTCGACATGTTGCGCGTTTATAACGCTTCTTCAGGAGCTTGAGGTGATTCTGCCCATATGGTCAGACCGAGTAGAAAAATGTGGATATAGTATTTGTCCAAAGGAGGACAGGCAATTACTAGATTGCGTTTTTAAAAACAAGAGTTAATAGTGGATGCCAGAGCGCTGCGGAAGCAACCCGAGTGACCCCAATATGTCACGATACAAGTGAGCGTAGGAAAGAAGTCTTTAGCAATGATTTGCAGAGATCAATGGTTCTAGAGTTTAATGGGGAACTTGTAATATATGGTGTCGCTTCCTTGGTGGAGGAGCATCTGTGGAGAATGCCGGGATATATACATCAAATGGTTGGGTTTAACTAGCACGCAGGATAGGACTTATCTATGTATAAATTCCTCTCTATATGTAATATTCCTTTAAATTTCGTACCTGGGGGGTGTCTATAGTTTGCCTGTAAAGGGGCACATGTTTCCTGTGCTTAGAACAGTCTGACAGCAAAATGACATTTCAAAGGAAAAAAGTCATTTAAAACTACTTGCGGCTATTAATGAATTGTCGGTCCGACAATACACATAAAAGTTCATTGATAAAAACGGCATGGGATTCCCCACAGGGGAACCCCAAACCAAAATTTAAAAAAACTTGCTGTGGGGGTCCCCCTAAATTCCATACCAGGCCCTTCAGGTCTGGTATGGATATTAAGGGAAACCCCGCGCCAAAATAAAAAAATGGCTTGGGGGTCCCCCTCAAAATCCATACCAGACCCCTATCCGAGCACACAACCTGGCAGGCTGCAGGAAAAGAGGGGGGGACGAGAGAACACCCCCCCTGAACCGTACCAGGCCACATGCCCTCAACATTGGGAGGGTGCTTTGAGGTAGCCCTCCAAAGCACCTTGTCCCCATGTTGATGGGGACAAGGGCCTCATCCCCACAACCCTTGGCCGGTAGTTGTGGGGGTCTGCGGGCGGGGGACTTATTGAAATCTGGAAGCCCCCTTTAACAAGGGGACCCCCAGATTCTGGCCCCCCTGTGTGAATTGGTAATGGGGTACAAAAGTACCCCTACCATTTCACAAAAAAAGTGTCAAAAAGGTTAAAAAACACAAGAGACGGTTTTTGACAAGTCCTTTATTAATTTCTTTTTTCTTTCGACTTCTTCTTCCATCTTCTTTTTCTAGTGTTTTTTCAGTGTTCTTCTTCCTCCATCTTCTTCTTCATCTTCTTCTCTATCTTTTTCTTCGTCCGCTCTTCGCGTCCCGCATCTTCCTCCAGGCTTCTTCTCCACTCCGTCCGCACGATCCGCCTCAGTGGGAGTCTTCTGCCATGTGACGCTTTGCTTTTTCTGACACTTCCTATATAATGGAGGGCGGACATGTATTAATGCAAAAATAATTTTTAAAAATGGACGTTTTTTCGGGAGCAGTGATTCTAATAATGCTTGAAGTGAAACAATAAAAGTGTAATATCCCTTTAATTCAGACAAAATCCCAAATAAGAATGTACCTGAAAACAGGGTGACACTGTAGGTACAGTTAAAAATAGTGTGCCAACTTCCCGATATTGATGTGTCAGATATAGAAACGAATAAATTTGGACTTTAAGGGCACACAAATAATTAAACTATAAAGAGTATAAGAGATAAAAAAATTGTTTTATTTTATTATATTTAAATTTAAAATTATATATGTGATTGAAAGTTATCGGAAATACAATTTACATATAGAGAGGAATTTATTCATAGGTAAGTCCTATCCTGCATGCTAGTTAAACGCAACCATTTGATGTATATATCCCGGCATTCAAAAATTAGAGAAAAAACAAACAAAAAAAACAACTTCCCAAGTATAGTATGCAGTTATAAATGTAGGAAACAGTATGGGTTGATTTGCAGGTCAGGTAGGTGTTCTCTTTAATTGCTCAATTGCTCGACATGTTGCGCGTTTATAACGCTTCTTCAGGAGCTTGAGGTGATTCTGCCCATATGGTCAGACCGAGTAGAAAAATGTGGATATAGTATTTGTCCAAAGGAGGACAGGCAATTACTAGATTGCGTTTTTAAAAACAAGAGTTAATAGTGGATGCCAGAGCGCTGCGGAAGCAACCCGAGTGACCCCAATATGTCACGATACAAGTGAGCGTAGGAAAGAAGTCTTTAGCAATGATTTGCAGAGATCAATGGTTCTAGAGTTTAATGGGGAACTTGTAATATATGGTGTCGCTTCCTTGGTGGAGGAGCATCTGTGGAGAATGCCGGGATATATACATCAAATGGTTGGGTTTAACTAGCACGCAGGATAGGACTTATCTATGTATAAATTCCTCTCTATATGTAATATTCCTTTAAATTTCGTACCTGGGGGGTGTCTATAGTTTGCCTGTAAAGGGGCACATGTTTCCTGTGCTTAGAACAGTCTGACAGCAAAATGACATTTCAAAGGAAAAAAGTCATTTAAAACTACTTGCGGCTATTAATGAATTGTCGGTCCGACAATACACATAAAAGTTCATTGATAAAAACGGCATGGGATTCCCCACAGGGGAACCCCAAACCAAAATTTAAAAAAACTTGCTGTGGGGGTCCCCCTAAATTCCATACCAGGCCCTTCAGGTCTGGTATGGATATTAAGGGAAACCCCGCGCCAAAATAAAAAAATGGCTTGGGGGTCCCCCTCAAAATCCATACCAGACCCCTATCCGAGCACACAACCTGGCAGGCTGCAGGAAAAGAGGGGGGGACGAGAGAACACCCCCCCTGAACCGTACCAGGCCACATGCCCTCAACATTGGGAGGGTGCTTTGAGGTAGCCCTCCAAAGCACCTTGTCCCCATGTTGATGGGGACAAGGGCCTCATCCCCACAACCCTTGGCCGGTGGTTGTGGGGGTCTGCGGGCGGGGGACTTATTGAAATCTGGAAGCCCCCTTTAACAAGGGGACCCCCAGATTCTGGCCCCCCTGTGTGAATTGGTAATGGGGTACAAAAGTACCCCTACCATTTCACAAAAAAAGTGTCAAAAAGGTTAAAAAACACAAGAGACGGTTTTTGACAAGTCCTTTATTAATTTCTTTTTTCTTTCGACTTCTTCTTCCATCTTCTTTTTCTAGTGTTTTTTCAGTGTTCTTCTTCCTCCATCTTCTTCTTCATCTTCTTCTCTATCTTTTTCTTCGTCCGCTCTTCGCGTCCCGCATCTTCCTCCAGGCTTCTTCTCCACTCCGTCCGCACGATCCGCCTCAGTGGGAGTCTTCTGCCATGTGACGCTTTGCTTTTTCTGACACTTCCTATATAATGGAGGGCGGGGCCACCCGGTGACCCTGCCCTCCTCTGATGCGCAGGGAATTCACGGGACTCCCCTAAGGCTTTCCCCGTGTTGTCAGAGGAGGCGGGGTCACCGGGTGGCCCCGCCCCCCAATATATAAGTAGTGTCAGAGGAAGCAAAGCTTTACATGGCTGAAGACTCCCACTGAGGCGGATCGTGCAGACTGAGAAGAGAAGAAGCCTGAAGGAAGATGCAGGACGAGAAGAGCGGACGAAGAAGAAGAAGATGGAAGAAGAACACCAAAAGAACACCAGAAGAAAGAAGATGGAAGAAGAAGCCGAAAGAAGGAGAAATTAATAAAGGACTTGTCAAAAACCGTTTCTTGTGTTTTTTAAACTTTTTGACACGTTTTTTGTGAAATGGTAGGGGTACTTTTGTACCCCATTACCATTTCACACAGGGTGGGCAGGATCTGGGGGTTACCTTGTTAAAGGGGACTTCCAGATTCCGATAAGCCCCCAGCCCGCAGACCCCCAAAACCACCGGCCAAGAGTTGTGGGGATGAGGCCCTTCTCCTCATCAACATGGGGACAAGGTGCTTTGGGGGGCTACCTCAAAGCACCCTCCCAATGTTGAGGGCATGTGGCCTGGTACGGTTCAGGAGAGAGGGCGCTCTCTCATCCCCCCTCTTTTCCTGCGGCCTGCCAGGTTGCTTGCTCGGATAAGGGTCTGGTATTGATTTTTGTAGGGATCCCACGCATTTTTTTTTAAATTTTGGCACGGGGTTCCCCTTAAAATCCATACCAGACCCTAGGGGTCTGGTATGGCTTTTGAGGGGGACCACCACACCATTTTTTTAAATTTTGGCACGGGGTTCCCCTGTGGGCAAATCCCATGCCATTTTTATCAATGAACTTTTATGTGTATTGTCGGACCGGCAACTCATTAATTGCCACGAGTAGTTTTAAATTACTTTTTTACCTTTGAAATGTCATTTTGCTGTCAGACTGTTCTAAACACGGGAAACATGCGCCCCTTTACAGGCATACTATAGACACCCCCAGCTACAAAATTTAAAGGAATATTACACTTTTATTGTTTCACTTAAGCATTTTTAAAATCATTGATCCTGAAAAAAACATCCATTTTTAAAACTTCTTTTTGCATTGATACATGTCCCCAACACTTTTTATGACAATACCATGCCTTTAAGCCTTTAAAATTAGCACTTTTGATTTCTCCCATAGACTTTTAAAGGGTGTTCCGCGGCTTTCGAATTTGACGTGAACACCCCAAATTGTTCGCTGTTCAGCGAACTGGCGAACAGCCGATGTTTGAGTCGAACATGAGTTCGACTCAAACATGAGTTCGACTCGAACTCGAAGCTCATCCCTAGTCATAATGCGGTATTCCTCCCATTCACACTAAATGGCGCTGATAAGTATACTTATCCTCTATAATACTCAGCGCCATTTAGCGGCTATGATGCGGTATTCCACCAATTCACACTAGATGAAGCTGATGAGCATACTTATTCCCTATGATACTCAGCTCCATCTAGTGGCCATGATGTGTTATGGTCCTGTGGTCGGGGCACATGGCTGGGATGAGACACTCTCCTAGGCGTTTGGCTGCAGAATAAACTCGAATAACCCCAAAATCTCACGTGGTGGCCATCACCTCTCCCGCATTTCTTGTCTGTTTATGGTAAAAGGGGCACTCCGCAGGTTCCCGCTGTCCCGCCTGAGTGCATAGGGCAGCCAGTTCACTTGAATGACCCACCCTGCATGCGATAAACGTGCCAAAAATGCCCCCGTCCCTTTTTATTGCTGCCCCTGCACCTATAGCCGGCACCCCCGTCTTTCTGAAATCTTCTGACTAATGTACCTATCCTGGGAATCACTCCCATTCACTAGTACGCAACCCTGAAGAGGGGGGGAGTCCTTTCCCCCCGAAACACGTTGGCTTGATGTTCATGTTTGGGGTCCCAGGAATAGGAGGGAAAACCTTCCAATGGGGCCACCGAGGATATTCTCTCACATCCTGTTTTGGATATGGAACAGGAAGTGAGGGAAATCTTACCAATAGGATGTAGCCCCTCCCCCTTATTTTATCCAAAAACATAACAGAAAAGGTTTTGCCTTTAGTTCTCCTTTATTGAATTTGTAATTTTCATTCATTATTAATTTTCATTCCTTTGTATTTTATACGGTGGATTTGGTTGTTGCCGGGAGATCTAGCGACACCTTCTGTAGCCGGCCTCACTTTTGGGGTTTATGCTTCTGATTGTATATGGCTTTCATGTGTTGCATCATAAGCCCCACAAATTCGCTGTATTCTAATGCCCCGTACACAAGGTCGGATTTTCCGACGGAAAATGTGTGATAGGACCTTGTTCTCGGAAATTCCAACCGTGTGTAGCCTCCATCACACATTTTCCATCGGATTTTCCGACACACAAAGTTGGAGAGCAGGCTATAAAATTTTCCGACAACAAAATCCGTTAACGGAAATTCCGATCGTGTGTACACAAATGCGACGCACAAAGTGCCACGCATGCTCAGAATAAATAAAGAGATGAAAGCTTTTGGCTACTGCCCCGTTTATAGTCCCGACATACGTGTTTTACGTCACCGCGTTCAGAACGATTGGATTTTCCGACAACTTTGTGTGACCGTATGTATGCAAGACAAGTTTGAGCCAACATCCGTCGGAAAAAATCCTAGGATTTTGTTGTCGGAATGTCCGATCAATGTCCGACCGTGTGTACGGGGCATAATTCTCTGTTTCTGTTTTCATCCAAAGATTCCAAAATACTCTGAACAAAATACAGCTCCTCCTGACGATGAGAAGACACAAAGTATCATTCCTCCAATATACTGAATACACATCATTACATTGCACCCTTTTCATCCACCGAGCCTGGCAACTGCAACATAGAAAGGGGGCTTCTCTGCTGAAGAGTTCACCTGGGGGCCCAGAACAATGACACCCTGTCACTTGGGTCCCCCAGAACAATGACACCCTGACACTTGGGGCCCCCTGAACCAAGACACCCTGACACTTGGGGCCTCCAGAACAGGAAGTGAAGGGAAATCTTACCAATAGGATGTAGCCCCTCCCCCTTACCAATCTTACCAATAGGATGTAACATGTTCCCTCATTGTATTTCCAGCATATGCCCCATTTTTTATTGGCCCGTTGTCCAGTGAATGCTGCACCACCACCCCCTGGGAAAAAACTGATTCGGGGGCCCGTGCAGAGGACATGAGCCGCATCCAGAGGCTAATGTCCTTGTGGTCCCAGCGAAGGGACGGCCAGATAGCCCGACGCTGCCGAAACTGCTCGCCATGACGTAGCCAAGCAGTTCCACCATAGACTCTGTGAGCTTCGCCGATGGCGTCCATGTAGCAAAAGAGTGCAGAACAATGTTCTAGATTCTTATCCCCCTATGATGCGCGCCATAACGGCAAACGCTCGCAGCCAGTTGGCAAAAGTCCGTGGAATCAATCGATACCGGCGCTTCTCCTCATCCTCTTTTTTAGTGTCGTCGGGCTTGAGCCTGTCCAGGTTAAACTTCGCTAATGGCAGTAAGGAAAAAATCTCCACATACTCACCCTTGCAAATCTTCTCTCAGACTTCCTGTTTTTTCTATTCTATTCCTTTATAGTCTATTCAATTTTCATTTCTGTTCTATTCTTTTGCATTATATTCTAGATTGGAACAGAATAAAAACAGAAGAATATATAGAATAGTATCTAATAGGATATAAAAGTATAATAGAATAGAAAACACTAAAACAGAGCAGAATAAAATAGACTACAATAGACTACACTAAATAGAATACAATAGAATGAATATAGCGGTCTTCCGAAGCCGGAATAAACTTGAATTATGCAATTCGAATTTTGAATCAATGCGAACAATCATACAAAACAAATTCTGAAAACAAATCATTCAAACATAATGAATATGATGAAACTAAATTTTTACCATCACAAATGAACTCAAAATTAATCAAATGTTTCCATGGTGCACATTTCTGTTTGGACCCTGAGAAAAAGGGGGGAGGTTAGGACTTTAAATGAGGTGCACATGATGGAACCCAATCACATTTACAGAGGTACAAACATATGTATGTTTATTAGGGACCAATGATCAACATGGCATGAAAATCGCACTGCATACATATGACATAAAAGGTAATACTATACAAAACAATCGATATGTATATATATATAAAAACATGGCATAGGCAAGTAAAATTATGCATCACAGTCGCCCAAAATAATGCCATGTAGAATGAAAAACATCAAAAAATTGATCAATCTGTATTGGATGCATCAAGGTAGGCCCGACGCGTTTCATGGACTTTGGTCCAATCTTCAGGAGCCAGATGCATCTGAGTTCTATAAAGATGTATAAAAGACAATATGGTTGCATATAACTGACCAAATCAACAAGAAATGGGGGGAAGGGGAAAGAAAAAAAACAAAAAGGGAAATATTTGGACATAAAGGGCCATGCCAAGCAATTACTCACATAGTATGGCTGACATGGGGTGAGCTTCTCTGGCGTCTGCCGAGATGTCTCTGCCTGTGTGACGCTGAGGGGTAGCTGACATTCTGTGCTGGACCTGCATCTCACTCCCCACTTACTGGTTACCAGTGATCATGGCGACACTACTCATGCACACCTTGACTTCTCCCTACAAGTGTGGTTTTCAATACTTATGTATACTCACCAAGGTAAACTTTTGGTGTTCCTTTTCACCATCATGTTTTGATTTTTAGTTTACAATACTCCCCTTTTTTCTTTAATTTGCATCATCATAGATACCTTTTATATATATCTCCCAAAGTATAGTAGTACTTCCCAGTTGCGGGGTCTTGGTATGTGTGGTCCCGTGTTCCTCGTTGGGTCCCCTTCTCAGCTCCCGGGCCGGGCTCCATGGCTGACCCCTGGCTTTCCTTGTCGCACGGTCCCACCTTTGGCTACTATGTGAGTAATTTCTTGGCATGGCCCTTTATGTCCAAATATTTCCCTTTTTGTTTTTTTTCTTTCCCCTTCCCCCCATTTCTTGTTGATTTGGTCAGTTATATGCAACCATATTGTCTTTTATACATCTTTATAGAACTCAGATGCATCTGGCTCCTGAAGAGTGGACCAAAGTCCATGAAATGTGTCGGGCCTACCATGATGCATCCAATACACATTGATCAATTTTTTGATGTTTTTTATTCTACCTGACATTATTTTGGGGGACTGTGATGCATAATTTTACTTGCCTATACCATGTTTTATATATATATATATATATATATATATATATATATATATATATATACATATCGATTGTTTTGTATAGTATTACATTTTATGTCATATGTATGCAGTGCGATTTTCATGCCATGTTGATCATTGGTCCCTAATAAACATACATATGTTTGTACCTCTGTGAATGTGATTGGGTTCCATCATGTGCACCTCATTTAAAGTCCCAACCTCCCCCCCTTTTTCTCATGTTATAGGTATGGGGGCGCGAACCTTTCCTCACGTCCCATTTAAAGTCCCAAGTTCGCCTTTCCGACATTTTCTGTTTGGACCCTGTTGTAGAATCTCATATTAGCCAATGTATTTCATATTATTCATATTGATTTGCATATGTTTTATTGATAATATAATTATTATTATTATTATTCATATTATTATTATATAGTAGTGGTTTTATCAACATTATTATTCAATATGTGAAGCAACAATTATTAATCTTTAATAATGTATACTGTGTTTTCCATAGATTTAGAAAGGTCTTGTAAGTGTTGAACTGTAAATGACCTCTGTTTATGACAAGTACTTCTACACAGGTAATAATTCCGTAGAGGGACTTCTGCGCTACTATACCAATAAGTGAAACGAAATAATACTGATGATGCTGCAAAATCAACAAAAAAAAAGGTAACAAAAAGGTTGATAGATGATCTTGTGACTTTTTCGTGATAATCACACCACCGCTATGTGCTCCCAGGAAATAATTATTGATGAAGATTCATTAATAACTAAAACACAGTTTAAAGAAGTATCAAGAAACAGCTATTTACCTGTTACAAGCTGTCATCATAAACCTTGGTTATTCAACATCCCAAAGGGGCAGCTAGTGAGAATCAGACGCAACTGCACCAAAGATTCAGACTACGTAACCCAAGCTGACCAGATTGGAAAAAGGTTTGTGATGAAAGGCTACTCAGAAGCAATAACTAGGAAGCAGATTCAATCCGTTCAAACAATGGACAGGCAACAAATGATACATGCACCCAAGAAAACACAATCAAACTCAGATATACCAAGCCTAATCCTGGATTATAATGTTCAATTTAGGGACATAGAAAAGATTATCAAAAGGTATTGACACATTTTAAAAGGTGATAAACATCTACAAAAAAATTTACTTGACAAACCAGTAATTATTTATAAAATAGCCCCAACATTGAGGGACATAATCGTAAAAAATGTAGTTGAACCACCCCCCAAAAATAAATTCGCTTTTTTTAATGGTAAAGGCTTTTATCCCTGCAAATATTGTTATGCATGTCAACATGCACAAAAATTCCAAGGGAAGAAACATGTATTTCAGGCGACAAGTACAGGAAACACTTATCCAATTAAAGATTTTATTAACTGCCACACAGAAGGAGTCGTTTACGTCGTGCAATGTCCTTGCATATTGCAATATGTAGGGAGGACTAAAAGGACACTTAAAGTGAGGATTAAAGAACATGTTGAAAATATTGTAAAAGGTTTCCCGAAGCACAATGCATTTAAACTTTTTTCTTTAGTGCATAATAAAGACCCCACAGGACTATTTTTTGGGGGGATTGAAAAATACAATAGGTCATGGAGAGGGGACCATAAAATCAGAACCCTCAGTCAGAAAGAGTCCAAATGGATACATAAAATGAGGACACTTGCGCCTGAAGGGTTAAACATAGAATTTGACTTAAATTGCTTTATTAGTGACTATTACCGGTAATTTACTTTATATGAACTATCGATGTAAACCTCTTATTTCATTTCCGGTGTGCACATTATTGATTCAATTTTTAGCCTTCACTTTTTTTCTCAGTTTTTTGACAGATATATTTATTTAATATATATCTACTACTCTTTTATTTCATTCTTACTGTCCCCAATTTTATATATATATATATATATATATATATATATATATATATATATATACCGTATATATATATATATATATATATATATATATACCTATGAGCAGGTCTCATATGGATGGATTGACCACACGTTTTATTTATTTTTTAGTATTTTTTAAAGCATATATGGAATGACCAGCTCTTGGATTAATCTTATATTTTTAATTTGCCGTGGGTTGAAACCATACATGAAGTGTCTAACATCGACGGAACCATAGGATGTATGATACGATCTCATCCCTTAATTTCATTTAACAACACATAGTTTCCCTACACGTGAGCATTTTCCCATTTTAACTTTTTTATTGTCAATAAACTTTATTCACATGTTGCTTTTATCTTATGGATAATGTCTGCCACCTAAACAACACTTGGTCTACAACAAAATGGCGATTTTATCATTTCCTGCCCCAACCACATAAATAAACAGACGTACCAACCAATCTGGTTCCCTGAGGAAGTCATGTGATATGACGTAACGCGTAGGACCTTTACCAGAATCACATAGCATGGACCGGAAGTGACGTATCGGGTATCGTGTCACGCTGTTTCACGCTGTTTCATGCTGTTTCCTTGTTTATGTTTGGCGCATTCGATTTTACTGCAGTGTAAGCGGCTATTTTCTAATAAATCCACTTTCATTTACGTTATCACCCTATTGGAGGCTTAATTATTATTTTTCATGTGGATAACACCAACCACCGGGAGGGGATTTTCCCCGTAAACAGCACGGATAAACATCATTGTTCCTGTAGCGTGGACCCCATCTCAGAGGATACATTTAGGCATATTTGTTATGCCATTAAGGTGAGAGTTCTGAGAGCACATAGCGGTGGTGTGATTATCACGAAAAGTCACGAGATCATCTATCAACCTTTTTGTTACCTTTTTTTGTTGAACTTTATTCACCAACACTATACTCACCATATACTATCACCATTGGACTATTTTATTATTCACTTATTTGATATTGTATATTGTATTTGATTTATTTACACATTATTATTTTTGTCATCAAGATCTTTTTCACATACGTATCATACACTATTATTATTAGAGATTTCACAGTACACACCTTTTATTCACTCTTAGGCTCTTATATGTTAGAGGTGTTGCGCAGGATCACTTGCATATATCATTCATTTATGTGTGCAGTATTTTGAGACTTGTACACAGGTGTTCTTGGAAATGTATTAAGATAGTTCTTTGTAAGTTCACCAATTAGACAAGGAACATTCTGACAGTATTAGACAATATTGAATAAGTAATTAGCTATGTATGTATGTGTATATGTGTATATATATATATAGATATATACAGTGGCGTAGCGTGGGTTGCCAGCACCCGGGGCAAGGCAAGTAATTTGCGCCCCCCCCTAACCTGCGGACTTTTAGCTATCCTTGAGTCCCTTCAAATACAATAGTACTGACCTACCTGATTCCTATACTGACCACTACACACTACACTGTCCACTACACTGAGAACTACACTGTCCACTACACTACATTGTCCACTACACTGACCACTATACTATACTGTCCACTATATTACACTGACCATTATACTATACTGTCCACTATACTACACTGACCACTATACTGTCCACTACACTGACCACTACACTGTCCACTATACTACACTGTCCACTATACTACACTACACTGTCCACTATACTACACTGTCCACTATACTACACTGTCCACTATACTACACTACACTGTCCACTATACTACACTGTCCACTATACTACACTACACTGTCCACTATACTACACTGTCCACTATACTACACTACACTGACCACTATACTGACCACCATACTACACTGACCACTATACTACACTACACTACACTGACCACTATACTACACTATACTGACCACCATACTACACTGTCCACTATACTACACTACACTGTCCACTATACTACACTGACCACTATACTACACTATACTGACCACCATACTACACTGTCCACTATACTACACTACACTGTCCACTATACTACACTGTCCACTATACTACACTACACTGTCCACTATACTACACTGTCCACTATACTACACTACACTGTCCACTATACTACACTGTCCACTATACTACACTATACTGACCACCATACTACACTGACCACTATACTACACTGACCACTATACTACACTACACTGACCACTATACTACACTACACTACACTGTCCTCCATACTACACTGTCCACCATACTAAATTATACTGACCACCATACTACACTGTCCACTATACTACATTAAACTGTCCACTATACTACACTGTCCACTATACTACACTGACCACTATACTACACTATACTGACCACCATAGTACACTACACTGTCCACTATACTACACTACACTGTCCACTATACTACATTACACTGTCCACTATACTACACTACACTGTCCACTATACTACACTGTCCACTACACTACACTGACCTCTATACTAAACTACACTATACTGACCACCATACTAACCACTATACTACACTAACCACTATACTGACCACTATACTACACTGTACTGACCACCATATTACACTGACCACTATACTACACTGACCACTATACTACACTGTACTGACCACCATACTACACTGACCACTATACTACACTGTCCACTATACTACACGACACTATACTGACCACCATACTACACTACACTATCCACTATACTACACTGTCCACTATACTGACCACCATACTACACTACACTGACCACTACACTGTCCACTATACTATACTGACCACTAGACTACACTACACTGACCACCATACTACACTACACTGACCACCACACTATACTACACTGTCCACTACTCTATACTGACCACTATACTGTCCACTACACTAACCACCATACTGACCACTATACTACACTACACTGACCTCCATACTAAACTACACTATACTGACCACTATGCTAACCACTATACTATACTACACTAACCACTATACTGTACTATACTGACCACTATACTACACTGTCCACTATACTTCATGACACTATACTGACCACCATACTACACTGTCCACTATACTACACTGACCACTATACTACACTACACTGACCACTATACTACACTGTCCACTATACTACACTACACTGTCCTCCATACTACACTGTCCACCATACTACATTATACTGACCACCATACTACACTGTCCACTATACTACATTAAACTGTCCACTATACTACACTGACCACTATACTACACTATACTGACCACCATAGTACACTATACTGACCACCATACTACACTGTCCACTATACTACATTAAACTGTCCACTACACTACACTGTCCACTATACTACACTACACTGTCCACTATACTAAATTACACTGTCCACTATACTACACTACACTGACCTCTATACTAAACTACACTATACTGACCACTATACTAACCACTATACTATACTACACTAACCACTATACTGACCACTATACTACACTGTACTGACCACCATATTACACTGACCACTATACTACACTGTCCACTATACTACACGACACTATACTGACCACCATACTACACTACACTGTCCACTATACTACACTGTCCACTATACTGACCACCATACTATACTACACTGACCACTACACTGTCCACTATACTATACTGACCACTATACTACACTACACTGACCACCATACTACACTACACTCACCACCACACTATACTACACTGTCCACTACACTATACTGACCACTATACTGTCCACTACACTAACCACCATACTGACCACTATACTACACTACACTGACCTCCATACTAAACTACACTATACTGACCACTATGCTAACCACTATACTATACTACACTAACCACTATACTGTACTATACTGACCACTATACTACACTGTCCACTATACTTCATGACACTATACTGACCACCATACTACACTGTCCACTATACTACACTACACTGTCCACTATACTACACTGTCCACTATACTACACTATACTGACCACAATACTACACTGACCACTATACTACACTACACTGACCACTATACTACACTGTCCACTATACTACACTACACTGACCACTATACTACACTACACTACACTGTCCTCCATACTACACTGTCCACCATACTACATTATACTGACCACCATACTACACTGTACACTATACTACATTAAACTGTCCACTATACTACACTGACCACTATACTACACTATACTGACCACCATAGTACACTATACTGACCACCATACTACACTGTCCACTATACTACACTACACTGTCCACTATACTACACTACACTGTCCACTATACTAAATTACACTGTCCACTATACTACACTACACTGTCCACTATACTATACTGTCCACTACACTACACTGACCTCTATACTAAACTACACTATACTGACCACTATACTAACCACTATACTATACTACACTAACCACTACACTGACCACTATACTACACTGTACTGACCACCATACTACACTGACCACTATACTACACTGTCCACTATACTACACTATACTGACCACCATACTACACTATCCACTATACTACACGACACTATACTGACCACCATACTACACTACACTGTCCAACTATACTACACTGTCCACTATACTGACCACCATACTACACTACACTGACCACTACACTGTCCACTATACTATACTGACCACTATACTACACTACACTGACCACCATACTACACTACACTCACCACCACACTATACTACACTGTCCACTACACTATACTGACCACTATACTGTCCACTACACTAACCACCATACTGACCACTATACTACACTGACCTCCATACTAAACTACACTATACTGACCACTATGCTAACCACTATACTATACTACACTAACCACTATACTGTACTATACTGACCACTATACTACACTGTCCACTATACTTCATGACACTATACTGACCACCATACTACACTGTCCACTATACTACACTACACTGACCACTACACTATACTGTCCACTACACTGCCCCTATACTGACCACTACACTACACTGACCTCCATACTAAACTACACTATAATGACCACTATACTAACCACTATACTATACTACACTGACCACTATACTGTCCACTATACTGACCACTATACTACACTACACTGTCCACTATTCTGACCACTATACTACACTATACTGTCCTGCCTACAGTCTCTCTCTCGCCCCTCCCCCGGCCAGTAACAAGACTCTCACGAGGGAGTCTCACTCACCTTCTTATCCTGGCCTACATCAATCCGGATGAGGAGGAGGAGAAGACAGCGGTGGCTCACGTTGTTTCTTCTCTCCCCTGCGCTCTGCCTGCTGCCATGTTCAGTGTCCAGCGCCCTGTGATTGGGCGTATGGGGGGTCATGTGCGGAGGCAGGACTTCAGGAGCGATCGAGGACAGGCCAGCCCTACGCCTCACATGACCCCCATACGCCCAATCACAGGGCGCCGGACACTTAACATGGCGGCCGGAGCACAGGGGACACAGGAATTTGAAATTAGGAGGAGGCAGCCAGTGACACATACTGGCGCCCCCCTAAATGTCGCGGCCGGGGCCACGGCACCCCCTGCACCCCCCACGCTACGCCACTGGATATATATATCTATATATATCTATATATATAGATATATATATCTATATATCTATATATATATAGATATATATATATATATCTATATATATATATATATACATATACATATACATATACATATACATATATACATACATACACAGTCATGGTCGAAATTGTTGGCACAGAAACTTTTCCAGAAAATCAAGTATTTCTCACAGAAAAGTATTGCAGTAACACATGTTTTGCTAAACACATGTTTATTCCCTTTGTGTGTATTGGAACAAAACAAAAAAAGGGGGAAAAAAAAAGCAAATTGGACATAATGTCACCCAAAATTCCAAAAATGGGCCGGTCAAAATTCTTGGCACCCTTTCAAAATTGTGGATAAATAAGATTGTTTCAAGCATGTGATGCTCCTTTAAACGCACCTGGGGCAAGTAACAGGTGTGGGCAATATAAAAATCCCACCTGAAAGCAGATAAAAAGGAGAGAAGTTCACTTTGCATTGTGTGTCTGTGTGCCGCACTAAGCATGGACAATAGAAAGAGGAGAATAGAACTGTCTGAGAACTTCAGAACCAAAATTGTGGAAAAATATTAACAATCTCAAGGCTACAAGTCCAGAGATCTAGATTTGCCTTTGTCCACAGTGCGCAACATTATCAAGATGGCACTGTAGCTAATCTCTCTGGGCGTGGACGGAAGAGAAAAATTGATGAAAGGTCGCAACGCAGGATAGTCCAGATGGTGGATAAGCAGCCCCAAACAAGGTCCAAAGAAATTCAAGCTGCCCTGCAGGCTCAGGGAGTATCAGTGTCAGCGGCAACTATCCATCGACATTTAAATGAAATGAAACGCTATGGAAGGAGACCCAGGAGGGCCCCACTGCTAACACAGAGACATAAAAAAGCAAGACTAGAGTTTGCCAAAATGTACTGGAGTAAGCCAAAATCCTTCTGGGAAAACGTCTTGTGGACAGATGAGACCAAGATAGAGCTTTTTGGTAAAGCACATCATTCTACTGTTTGCTGAAAACAGAATAAGGCCTACAAAGAAAAGAACACAGTACCTACAGTGAAATATGGTGGAGGTTCAATGATGTTTTGGGGTTGTTTTGCTGCCTCTGGCACTGGGTGCCTTGAATGTGTGCAAGGCATCATGAAATCTGGATTTTGGGTCGCACTGTAGAGCTCAGTGTCAGAAAGCTGAGTTTGCGTCCGAGATCTTGGGTCTTCCAGCAGGACAATAACCCCAAACATACATCAAAAAACACCCAGAAATGGGTGGCAACAAAGCGCTGGAGAGTTCTAAAGTGGCCAGCAATGAGTCCAGATCTAAATCCCATTGAACACCTGTGGAGAGTTCTTAAAATTGCTATTGGGAAAAGATGCCCTTCCAATAAGAGAGACCTGGAGCAGTTTGCAAAGGAAGAGTGGTCCAAAATTCCGGGTGAGAGGTGTAAGAAGCTTATTGATGGTTATAGGAAGCGACTGATTTCAGTTATTTTTTCCAAAGGGTGGGCAACCAAATATTAACCACTTGCCGACCGGGCCATAGCCGAAAGACTAAATATAAAAGAAGCTCAAGCGCTGACGTGGTTAAAAAATTTCTGCTACAGAAACCAAATGTTTAATATGAGATGGCCAAATAATATAGCTGCAACTAAAATGAGTGATAAAATCAATAAATAGTAAAGTAGTCAGTTGCGCTCATATTATCCTCATATTCCCATTAAAATTAGTGAAAGGTAATCAAAAAAATATTTCTAAAAACACCTTCAAATGTTCTTAATCTGAAAATCCTTAGAGATTTTAGAGTGGAAAATAAATCAAGCTTATCCCACCATTATAAGCGTGATGTGCTCATAAAAAATGCATAAGTGATAAAACTTTACTAAAATGTGCACGTGCTCTAAAACATATCTACTACTTATGAGAGAAATAAAATATATCAAAATAAGTGTATACTGTGCCACTTAAAACTTCAAAATTATATAAATAAATACAAATGTGCACAAATATGCAAAAAGTATCTTCCTTTTCCTAAAAAGTCCTTCATGTAAAGTGCTCACAGTTCATTAGGTGTTATACAATCAAACCAATCAGTGTCAGATATATTGTGACAATATTAAAACCAAAATAGTGTCAAACAAGTTTTTTACTTTTACTTCTTTCACTTCTTCTTTAATTCTAATCGCTCCTTCACTCAAATCCCGGACATGTAAAGAGAGAATTTATATATCCATTGCGCAGAGATTAAACAACCATTGGATATTATATGTCAGTTTAAAGATGTTTCACTCACATACTCTCCTAAATGGGATCGCTTTTGTATATTGTACCTTGAAAAAGTCATGTGGCAGTGACGTAACATGTAGGAGGAGCCTGTGACGTCCCCAGCATCTGCAGTGTGTGAGATAGCGGCGGTGAATGAAGCGCCTCGCCGCTGAGCTCTTTTTTCTGCAGCGGATCAATACAAAAGCGATCCCATTTAGGAGAGTATGTGAGTGAAACATCTTTAAACTGACATATAATATCCAATGGCTGTTTAATCTCTGCGCAATGGATATATAAATTCTCTCTTTACATGTCCGGGATTTGAGTGAAGGAGCGATTAGAATTAAAGAAGAAGTGAAAGAAGTAAAAGTAAAAAACTTGTTTGACACTATTTTGGTTTTAATATTGTCACAATATATCTGACACTGATTGGTTTGATTATATAACACCTAATGAATAGGGATGAGCTTCGAGTTCGAGTCGAACTCATGTTCGACTTGAACATTGGCTGTTCGCAAGTTCGCCGAACAGCGAACAATTTGGGGTGTTCGCGGCAAATTCGAATGCCACAGAACACCCTTTAAAAGTCTATGGGAGAAATCAAAAGGGCTAATTTTAAAGACTAATATGCAAGTTATTGTCATAAAAAGTGTTTGGGGACCCGGGTCCTGCCCCAGGGGACATGGATCAATGCAAAAAAAAGTTTTAAAAACGGCAGTTTTTTCAGGAGCAGTGATTTTATTAATGCTTAAAGTCAAACAATAAAAGTGAATATCCCTTTAAATTTTGTACCTGGGGGGTGTCTATAGTATGCCTGTAAAGGGGCGCATGTTTCCTGTGTTTAGAACAGTCTGACAGCAAAATGACATTTCGAAGGAAAAAAAGCCATTTAAAACTACCGCGGCTATTGCATTGCCGACAATACACATAGAAGTTCATTGATAAAAACGGCATGGGAATTCCCCACAGGGCAACCCCGAACCAAAATTAAAAAAAAAAAATGACGTGGGAGACCCCCTAAATTCCATGCCAGGCCCTTCAGGTCTGGTATGGATATTAAGGGGAACCCCGGCCAAAATTTTTAAAAAAAATTACGTGGGGTTCCCCCTAAATTCCATACCAGACCCTTCAGGTCTGGTATGGATTTTAAGGGGAACCCCCCGCCAAAAAAAAAAAACGGCGTGGGGTCCCCCCAAAAATCCATACCAGACCCTTATCTGAGCACGCAACCTGGCAGGCCGCAGGAAAAGAGGGGGGGACGAAAGTGCGCCCCCCCTCCTGAACTGTACCAGGCCACATGCCCTCAACATTGGAAAGGTTCTTTGGGGTAGCCCCCCAGAACACCTTGTCCCCATGTTGATGAGGACAAGGGCCTCATCCTCACAACCCTGGCCTGTGGTTGTGGGGGTCTGCGGGCGGGGGGCTTATCGGAATCTGGAAGCCCCCTTTAACAAGGGGACCCCCAGATCCCGCCCCCCCCCTGTGTGAAATGGTAAGGGGGTACTTACCCCTACCATTTCACTAAAAAACTGTCAAAAATGTTAAAAATGACAAGAGACAATTTTTTAAAAATTCCTTTATTTAAATGCTTCTTCTTTCTTCCTTCATCTTCTTCTGGTTCTTCTGGCTCTTCTGGTTCTTCCTCCGGCGTTCTCGTCCAGCATCTCCTCCGCGGCGTCTTCTATCTTCTTCTCCTCGGGCCGCTCCGCACCCATGGCATGGAGGGGAGGCTCCCGCTCTTCTCTTCATCTTCTTCTTCATCCTCTTCTCTTCTTCCTTCTTCTCTTCTTCTCTTCTTCATTTTCTTCTCCGGGCCGCTCCGCATCCATGCTGTCATGGAGGGAGGCTCCCGCTGTGTGACGGCGTCTCTTCGTCTGACGGCTCGTAAATGATGGGGGCGGGGCCACCCGGTGACCCCGCCCCCCTCTGACGCATTGGACATGACGGGACTTCCCTGTGGCATTCCCCGTGACGTCACAGGGAAGTCCCCTCAAGTCACCGTGCGTCAGAGGGGGGCGGGGTCACCGGGTGGCCCCGCCCCCCGTTATTTAAGAGCCGTCAGACGAAGAGACGCCGTCACACAGCGGGAGCCTCCCTCCATGACAGCATGGATGCGGAGCGGCCCGGAGAAGAAAATGAAGAAGAGAAGAAGAGAAGAAGGAAGAAGAGAAGAGGATGAAGAAGAAGATGAAGAGAAGAGCGGGAGCCTCCCCTCATGCCATGGGTGCGGAGCGGCCCGAGGAGAAGAAGATAGAAGACGCCGCGGAGGAGATGCTGGACGAGAACATTGGAGGAAGAACCAGAAGAGCCAGAAGAACCAGAAGAAGAAGAAGATGAAGGAAGAAGCATTTAAATAAAGGAATTGTCAAAAACTGTCTCTTGTCATTTTTAACATTTTTGACAGTTTTTTAGTGAAATGGTAGGGGTAAGTACCCCCTTACCATTTCACACAGGGGGGGCCGGGATCTGGGGGTCCCCTTGTTAAAGGGGGCTTCCAGATTCCGATAAGCCCCCTGCCCGCAGACCCCCACAACCACCGGCCAGGGTTGTGGGGATGAGGCCCTTGTCCTCATCAACATGGGGACAAGGTGTTTTGGGGGGCTACCCCAAAGCACCCTTCCAATGTTGAGGGCATGTGGCCTGGTATGGTTCAGGAGGGGGGGGCCGCACTCTCGTCCCCCCCTCTTTTCCTGCGGCCTGCCAGGTTGCATGCTCGGATAAGGGTCTGGTATGGATTTTTGGGGGGGACCCCACGCCGTTTTTTTTTTTTGGTGCGGGGTTCCCCTTAAAATCCATACCAGACCTGACGGGTCTGGTATGAAATTTAGGGGGAACCCCACGTCATTTTTTTTTAAAATTTTGGCTGGGGTTCCCCTTAATATCCATACCAGACCTAAAGGGCCTTGTATGGAATTTAGGGGCACTCCCACATCATTTTTTTAAAATTTTGGTTCGGGGTTTCCCTGTGGGGAATTCCCATGCCGTTTTTATCAATGAACTTCTATGTGTATTGTCGGCAATGCAAAAGCCGTGGGTAGTTTTAAATGTTTTTTCCTTCGAAATGTCATTTTGCTGTCAGACTGTTCTAAACACAGGAAACATGCGCCCCTTTACAGGCATACTATAGACACCCCCCAGGTACAAAACTTAAAGGGATATTACACTTTTACTGTTTGACTTTAAGCATTATTAAAATCACTGCTCCTGAAAAAACGTCCGTTTTTAAAACTTTTTTTTGCATTGATCCATGTCCCCTGGGGCAGGACCCGGGTCCCCAAACACTTTTTATGACAATAACTTGCATATTAGCCTTTAAAATTAGCACTTTTGATTATTCATGTTCGTGTCCCATAGACTTTAACGGTGTTCACGTGTTCGAGCGAACTTTTTTCCTGTTCGCATGTTCTGGTGCGAACCGAACAGGGGGGTGTTCGGCTCATCCCTACTAATGAACTGTGAGCACTTTACATGAAGGACTTTTTAGGAAAAGGAAGATACTTTTTTCATATTTGTGCACATTTGTATTTATTTATATAATTTTGAAGTTTTTACAATACTCCCCTTTTTTCTTTAATTTGCATCATCATAGATACCTTTTATATATATCTCCCAAAGTATAGTAGTCCTTCCCAGTTGCGGGGTCTTGGTATGTGTGGTCCCGTGTTCCTCGTTGGGTCCCCTTCTCAGCTCCCGGGCCGGGCTCCATGGCTGACCCCTGGCTTTCCTTGTCGCACGGTCCCTTCTTTGGCTACTATGTGAGTAATTTCTTGGCATGGCCCTTTATGTCCAAATATTTCCCTTTTTGTTTTTTTTCTTTCCCCTTCCCCCCATTTCTTGTTGATTTGGTCAGTTATATGCAACCATATTGTCTTTTATACATCTTTATAGAACTCAGATGCATCTGGCTCCTGAAGAGTGGACCAAAGTCCATGAAATGTGTCGGGCCTACCATGATGCATCCAATACACATTGATCAATTTTTTGATGTTTTTTATTCTACCTGACATTATTTTGGGGGACTGTGATGCATAATTTTACTTGCCTATACCATGTTTTATATATATATATATATATATATATATATATATATATATATATATATATATATACACATATCGGTTGTTTTGTATAGTATTACATTTTATGTCATATGTATGCAGTGCGATTTTCATGCCATGTTGATCATTGGTCCCTAATAAACATACATATGTTTGTACCTCTGTGAATGTGATTGGGTTCCATCATGTGCACCTCATTTAAAGTCCCAACCTCCCCCCCTTTTTCTCATGTTATAGGGATGGGGGCGCGAACCTTTCCTCACGTCCCATTTAAAGTCCCAAGTTCGCCTTTCCGACATTTTCTGTTTGGACCCTGTTGTAGAATCTCATATTAGCCAATGTATTTCATATTATTCATATTGATTTGCATATGTTTTATTGATAATATAATTATTATTATTATTATTCATATTATTATTATATAGTAGTGGTTTTATCAACATTATTATTCAATAAGTGAAGCAACAATTATTAATCTTTAATAATGTATACTGTGTTTTCCATAGATTTAGAAAGGTCTTGTAAGTGTTGAACTGTAAATGACCTCTGTTTATGACAAGTACTTCTACACAGGTAATAATTCCGTAGAGGGACTTCTGCGCTACTATACCAATAAGTGAAACGAAATAATACTGATGATGCTGCAAAATCAACAAAAAAAAAGGTAACAAAAAGGTTGATAGATGATCTTGTGACTTTTTCGTGATAATCACACCACCGCTATGTGCTCCCAGGAAATAATTATTGATGAAGATTCATTAATAACTAAAACACAGTTTAAAGAAGTATCAAGAAACAGCTATTTACCTGTTACAAGCTGTCATCATAAACCTTGGTTATTCAACATCCCAAAGGGGCAGCTAGTGAGAATCAGACGCAACTGCACCAAAGATTCAGACTACGTAACCCAAGCTGACCAGATTGGAAAAGGGTTTGTGATGAAAGGCTACTCAGAAGCAATAATTAGGAAGCAGATTCAATCCGTTCAAACAATGGACAGGCAACAAATGATACATGCACCCAAGAAAACACAATCAAACTCAGATATACCAAGCCTAATCCTGGATTATAATGTTCAATTTAGGGACATAGAAAAGATTATCAAAAGGTATTGACACATTTTAAAAGGTGATAAACATCTACAAAAAAATTTACTTGACAAACCAGTAATTATTTATAAAATAGCCCCAACATTGAGGGACATAATCGTAAAAAATGTAGTTGAACCACCCCCCAAAAATAAATTCGCTTTTTTTAATGGTAAAGGCTTTTATCCCTGCAAATATTGCTATGCATGTCAACATGCACAAAAATTCCAAGGGAAGAAACATGTATTTCAGGCGACAAGTACAGGAAACACTTATCCAATTAAAGATTTTATTAACTGCCACACAGAAGGAGTCGTTTACGTCGTGCAATGTCCTTGCATATTGCAATATGTAGGGAGGACTAAAAGGACACTTAAAGTGAGGATTAAAGAACATGTTGAAAATATTGTAAAAGGTTTCCCGAAGCACAATGCATTTAAACTTTTTTCTTTAGTGCATAATAAAGACCCCACAGGACTATTTTTTGGGGGGATTGAAAAATACAATAGATCATGGAGAGGGGACCATAAAATCAGAACCCTCAGTCAGAAAGAGCCCAAATGGATACATAAAATGAGGACACTTGTGCCTGAAGGGTTAAACATAGAATTTGACTTAAATTGCTTTATTAGTGACTATTAATTTACTTTATATGAACTATCGATGTAAACCTCTTATTTCATTTCCGGTGTGCACATTATTGATTCAATTTTTAGCCTTCACTTTTTTTCTCAGTTTTTTGACAGATATATTTATTTAATATATATCTAGTACTCTTTTATTTCATTCTTACTGTCCCCAATTTTATATATATATATATATATATATATATATATATATATACCTATGAGCAGGTCTCATATGGATGGATTGACCACACATTTTATTTATTTTTTAGTATTTTTTAAAGCATATATGGAATGACCAGCTCTTGGATTAATCTTATATTTTTAATTTGCCGTGGGTTGAAACCATACATGAAGTGTCTAACATCGACGGAACCATAGGATGTATGATACGATCTCATCCCTTAATTTCATTTAACAACACATAGTTTCCCTACACGTGAGCATTTTCCCATTTTAACTTTTTTATTGTCAATAAACTTTATTCACATGTTGCTTTTATCTTATGGATAATGTCTGCCACCTAAACAACACTTGGTCTACAACAAAATGGCGATTTTATCATTTCCTGCCCCAACCACATAAATAAACAGACGTACCAACCAATCTGGTTCCCTGAGGAAGTCATGTGATATGACGTAACGCGTAGGACCTTTACCAGAATCACATAGCGTGGACCGGAAGTGACGTATCGGGTATCGTGTCACGCTGTTTCATGCTGTTTCCTTGTTTATGTTTGGCGCATTTGATTTTACTGCAGTGTAAGCGGCTATTTTCTAATAAATCCACTTTCATTTACGTTATCACCCTATTGGAGGCTTAATTATTATTTTTCATGTGGATAACACCAACCACCGGGAGGGGATTTTCCCCGTAAACAGCACGGATAAACATCATTGTTCCTGTAGCGTGGACCCCATCTCAGAGGATACATTTAGGCATATTTGTTATGCCATTAAGGTGAGAGTTCTGAGAGCACATAGCAATGGTGTGATTATCACCAAAAGTCACGAGATCATCTATCAACCTTTTTGTTACCTTTTTTTGTTGAACTTTATTCACCAACACTATACTCACCATATACTGTCACCATTGGACTATTTTATTATTCACTTATTTGATATTGTATATTGGATTTGATTTATTTACACATTATTATTTTTGTCATCAAGATCTTTTTCACATACGTATCATACACTATTATTATTGGAGATTTCACAGTACACACCTTTTATTCACTCTTAGGCTCTTATATGTTAGAGGTGTTGCGCAGGATCACTTGCATATATCATTCATTTATGTGTGCAGTATTTTGAGACTTGTACACAGGTGTTCTTGGAAATGTATAAAGATAGTTTGTTGTAAGTTCACCAATTAGACAAGGAACATTCTGACAGTAGTTGAAATATAGCTGATAACTTGGACAACACTAAATGACTTCATAGCATCTAAATCATTCCTTTAATTCCCATCGCTTAGAGAAAAATATGATCTACCAAACTCTGAGATATTTAGATATCTCCAAATCAAAAATTTCTATACACCATTCCTAAAGGGGGATACACCATTATCCCAATTATCCATTTTTGAATCAATCTGTACAAAAGATCCATTTGCTAAAGGTACAATTTCATCACTTTATAATCAATTATATGGAGTAGCAAATCTTAATAGACCCTCTTACGTTCAGAGGTGGGAGGAGGACCCGGGACGAACTTTAGAAGACACGGACTGGTCTAACATATGGCTCACATCTAAGTCATCTTCACCCAACATCTTAGCACTGGAGACAAATTATAAAGTCCTAACTCGCTGGTACCTTGTACCCGCTAGAGTGGCAAAATATTCACCTAATACCTCAGCTCTTTGTTTTTGAGGATGCCCAGAAATAGGCACATATTTACACATATGGTGGACGTGCCCAGTAATCCAAACCTTCTGGAAGGAAGTCTTCGTGATTGCATCTAAAATATTTAAAAAAATAATACAACCAGATCCATATTTAACTTTACTTAATCTAAAACCGGAATGGTTAACACTCTCTCAATTCAAACTTATGATCCAACTAATAACGGCTGCAAAACAAACAGTGGCCAAGGCATGGAAATCTCCTACATTGGTACTAGCAGAAACAATTCACAGAATGAATAATACAATGTCCCATGCTAAGATGGTAGCCATCGATCAAAATCAAAATTCCAAAATTTGAAAAACTTTGGCATCCTTGGATAAAACAACAGTTCCTGTCAAACTTCAATGACTCTGTCCTGTTGCCATGGTAATAGATTAAATGACTTACAGAGACACCCATTCTAAGGCTTCAAAGAGAACTAAAAAGAATAATAAACTGACGAGCGGGACAACCTTGTGGACCATACCTCTACCTTTCAACCCTTTTTCTTCTTTCTCTTTCCTTTTCTCCACCTTATGATTAAAGCTCATTATCAGAATTTATTTGACCTATATACACTCTACATGTAAACAATATGTATAGTAGGTATAAATCATTTAAATACCTACAAAAGTAACTAAGGAAATTATATATATCTTTAATTTAGGTTTACGTGAACCCAATGTTTAATATTTGAAATTTCATGATATTTACCTATATAAACCCTACTGTAAAACAATGAGCTTACTTTATAGATCCTTGTAAACTTACTTTATGTATCTTTATAATATTGTATACTCAATAAACTTCTTTTGACAAGGAAATATAGCTGATAAGAAAAGCACAGTCAAAGATAAGTGATACAGGTGGTTTAGAAATAATTAGGTGGAATATGAGAAAGTATGTACAGAACATTAAATTAAGTTTGACAGGGTCAAACAACGGTCTGCTTAAGCCCTCATTAAAACTGTTAAAATACATTGAATAAGGAAATACATGTGTGTATGTATATGTATATGTATATGTATATATATATATATATATATAATTAGACAATATTAAATAAGTATTTAGCTATGTATATACGTGTATATGTGTGTGTATATATATATATATATATATATATATATATATATATATATATATATATATATATATATATATATACATATATACATACATACACAGTCATGGTCGAAATTGTTGGCACAGAAATTTTTCCAGAAAATCAAGTTTTCATCTCACAGAAAAGTATTGCAGTAACACATGTTTTGCTAAACACACGTGTATTCCCTTTATGTGTATTGGAACAAAACAAAAAAAGGGGGAAAAAAAAGCAAATTGGACATAATGTCACACAAAATTCCAAAAATGGGCTGGTCAAAGTTCTTGGCACCCTTTCAAAATTGTGGATAAGTAAGATTGTTTCAAGCATGTCATGCTCCTTTAAACCCACCTGGGGCAAGTAACAGGTGTGGGCAATATAAAAATCCCTTAGCTAGAAACTGCAAGGCTGCTGAAGTGACCATAAAATCATTCACTCTCTGTTAGTAGCAATACAATGTGTTCACTGCCTCTCCTCCAAATTTGAGGTTCCGGCCGTAGCCAATTGCATATACATGTATAAAGAAAACTTTATCCCTAGGGTGGTCTATAAAGTAGGCATCCCAGGGATAAGATAGACAGCTACTTCTGGTCAGAAAGGGCACTCTACACAGTTGTATAAAAAGTTCTGTATCAAATGTTATTATGGTGATATACACCTAAATCATTGATTTAAAACAACCAATATGTTACTTTCCATTAAAGTTGGTATAATCATATCCTCTAACAATATGTTATTTTAAGGAAATGATACCTTAAATATAAAACCACTCTGACCAAATATCAATGTTACAGATGACTGACATACAGACAAACAATACTCACATGTAACAATCAACAAAGAACATATATTGCAGGCGCCTGAAGTAGTCCACTTCTGTCCGGCAGTCCCTGTAGGCTGATTGCCTCTATAGTTATTTTATTATTAGTTATGGATCAAATCCAATTACATAGTCGAATACGGGAGTGCCGAGCAGAAGTGGTCCCCCAGAATATAATTTATATTATGTTTGCTGAAATGGCCAGGGTTTAATTATGGGAGCGGGGTCCTCAAAGATTTGTTAGGAAGTCCTCTTTAAGCTGATCCGTGAGCGAAAGAGTGTGAGTATATAAGGATATAAGGAATTACTCTGAATTCAAGTCGCCTTTTAAAGCTGATTAGATAGATAGCCGTGATACACATTTACCTTTATGGGAGCGGGGGGCAGTAATTGGGACGGTAGAAAAGCAAAAGTGAAGCTGAATTGCCTTATTTTGTACTGATTTCTAAGAGATTTGCTAGGAAGTCCTCTTTAAGCCAATCCCTTCAAGAGGGTGTTCAATGGTAATAAAAGCATTAAATCATTGGTCCCTTGTCTCTCTGATCATTCAGACATTTAGCACAGCCCATGGATCAAGCGGGGTATTGTTATATAAATATCAGACATATTTGCAGAACACGGGATACAGTGGATTAAATGACATAAATATTTGTGGTTACTTTACCAGTTCCCTTTCTTGTATGGACTCCAGGGCTGGACTGGGATAAAAATTTGGCCCTGGACTTCATCCAGACCGGCCCACTTTATTTGTGCAAACAAGCACAAAAACAGTATATAAACTATACGCCATTGTGCAAAAAAACATAAGTAGCATAACATAAGGAGTCCTCACTAACCTCTTTTATTATTTCACTTATTCTCCTCTGTATTTTTCTCATCTTTCTCACATCACTGTGTGAAGTTGAGGGCGAACCAAGAAAGCCATTACTTTGACAGGCTGTCACTGAAACCAGCCCACTGAGCCATCGGCCCACCGGGAAACTCCCTGTAGTCCCGATGGCCAGTACAGGCCTGATGGACTCTAGTGAAGTAGGCTCCTTGTCTTTCCCTGCTATTCACACTTGAATTGTGAAGCAGCTGCTGGTGAGTGTTGAATCACAGAGGTCAGGTCTTCACTTATCCCGCTGCACTGTATGACTGATGATATACAGGTAGATCAAGTGATCTTCTGGCGATTAGCAGCTCACCTGTCACATTACTAGAGGCGGGATGCCTGTCTGGTTGTTAGCCCTTCGGTGGTGAAGCAACTGCTATTGGGTGTTGGATCACTGTAATCCGATCATGGTTTGTCCTACTGCGCTGTATAGCTGGTCATATACGCACAGATCGGGTGATCGTCTTGCAGTTTGTCGCTCCCAATTTCCACAGTACTCCCGTTCGGTTTTTGCTCTGAATAGACTTGCTGTCAGCTCCTCTCTCATTCGCATCTCATGTGCGATAGGACCCAGGCTGCAATGGCACCCCTAGGGGGGGGCCAGAGGGGGCCCTGACCCCCCCAACATTATGCTGTGCCCCACCATGTGCCCCCCCAAAAAAAAAATTATTTATTTTTTTTTTTACAAAAAATCAATGTCTAAGAGGGAGAGAGTCCCCAGTCAGCTCCTGCGGGTGATTCCTCCCCCCTCCCTCTGCTCGCTGACACTGCATAATGCAAGCGCTAACACAACCACGGCCGCCCGATCTGCTCCTTTCCTCTGCATCCTCATTGGCAGGGAAAAGAGCGAGTTGCAGGAAGGACTCCACCAGGACTCTCAGTTACTGAAAAAACAGACTGATTTCTCCCATCCTTAGGACAGGAGAACCAGCCTGTAAATTCCAAGAGATGCCAGACCAGCGCTGTCAATAGCAGGGGCAGGACAGCAGGAGGAGGCTGGGGAACCCCACAGTGGCAGAACACCAGGGCCCTGAGGCAAGACAACCTTTGCAACCCTGATAGTTCTCCCACTGCTTTGGATCCTTATATTTTCTTGGTATGCTGGTGACATATATCTCTTGTTTTCTGCCACCATACAGTAGGAAGGGAGCTCACTGCAGAACATGTGAAAGGGCCCGTTGTGGGGTCGTAGTAAAGGGCCCCAGTATATATATATATGCATTTTATAGTTGCCCCCCTACTTTTGTCCCTGTCCCCCCATGTGCCCCACCTAAATTTGAAAGCTGGAGACGCCACTGCCAGGCTGGCCATTGAAATGAAATGCTATGGCAGGAGACCCAGGAGGGCCCCACTGCTAACACAGAGACATAAAAAAGCAAGACTAGAGTTTACCTAAATTTACTGGAGTAAGCCAAAATCCTTCTGGGAAAACGTCTTGTGGACAGATGAGACCAAGATAGAGCTTTTTTGGTAAAGCACATCATTCTACCGAAAACAGAGTGAGGCCTACAAAGAAAAGAACACAGTACCTACAGTGAAATATGGTGGAGGTTCAATGATGTTTTTGGGGTTGTTTTGCTGCCTCTGGCACTAGGTGCCTTGAATGTGTGCAAGGCATCATGAAATCTGAGGCTTACCAAAGGATTTTGGGTCGCACTGTAGAGCCCAGTGTCAGAAAGCTGAGTTTGCATCCAAGATCTTGGGTCTTCCAGCAGGACAATAACCCCAAACATACGTCAAAAAACACCCAGAAATGGGTGGCAACAAAGCGCTGGAGAGTTCTAAAGTGGCCAGCAATGAGTCCAGATCTAAATCCCACTGAACACCTGTGGAGAGTTCTTAAAATTGCTATTGGGAAAAGACGTCCTTCCAATAAGAGAGACCTGGAGCAGTTTGCAAAGGAAGAGTGGTCCAAAATTCCGGGTGAGAGGTGTAAGAAGCTTATTGATGGTTATAGGAAGCGACTGATTTCAGTTATTTTTTCCAAAGGGTGTGCAACCAAATATTAACCACTTGCCGACCGGGCCATAGCCGAAAGACGGCTACAGTATGGTCGGCTTATTCTGGCTGGGCATCCATGGACGTCCTCCCAGAATGTTTCTTTTGCGCGCCCCCTGGGGCGGGCTCCCACAAACACCCATGACCACCCGGTGCATCACAGATCGCAGTAAATGGCAGGTTCCTCCCTCCCCTCTCAGTACCGATCTGTACAGTGCGAGGGGAGAGGGGGAGGGATCATTTTTAGCAGCGCTGTGGGCTGGATCTGTAGTGCCCACAGCGCTGCTCTGTGCCCATACTGTGCAATACTCTGCAATAATGTGCAATACTCTGCAGTACTCTGCAATAATGTTCAATACTCTGCAATGTTGTTCTCGCGCAGGCTGCTCTAAAGAGCTGACTGGGGCAGACTGATGCTGGTGGAGATCCGTTTGGTAGTGAAAAGCTCTTTGGGAATGTAGAGAAATGTTTGTGGAGTGGGGACATGTTCGCCAGCTAAGGGCCCCTGTGCGATGCACAGATCGATCGTCTGGTGGGGGTGTGTTCGCTCTGCAAAGACATTATCGGTTTAACGAGTGTGCGCTCATGTTGCCCCTGTGTGCCTGATCAACATATTTGTGGCCCAGTGGGTGTACGCCTGCCGAGAATCTCTCATCCACAAAGACAGTAGAATAATCCAGGTATACATTGTTCTCTGGAACAATGTATAATAGGGATTTCTATCAACGGAAGTCTTTTGGGTTGTTCTGGTTAGAGACTGAGTCAATACTTGAAAGCCATGTGGCTTCTAAAAGCATGCATGCACCCTGTCTCTGCTCAGACACGCCCACAAGACTCCTGTAGTCAGTGTTCATTGGTTGTTGCATTTTCCTGTGTTGTTAAATCCTTATATGGTCATTTCCTCTGTATTGTTCATTTCCTGTGAGGTCACAAACTATGTAGGAGGCATTTGGCTGTTGGAGGCACAACCCTCAAGTTGGGACTTCCTGTTGCTATGTAAATAAAAGAAGACTCACGGCTGAGGGAGGCAGAGATGCTGAGATGAGAACGTAAGAAAGTGTTGATGTCTGTTTACTGGGGAATGGGGAACCAAAGGCAAGACATACAATAATGTGCAATACTATGCTAATACTCTGCAATACTGTGCAATACTCTGCCAATACTGTGCAATACTCTGCCAATACTGTGCAATACTCTGCCAATAGTCTGCCAATACTGTGCAATACTCTGCCAATACTGTGCAATACTCTGCAATAACCTGCAATACTCTGCCAATACTCTGCCAATACTCACCAAAACTCTGCCAATACTCGCCAAAACTCTGCCAATACTCTGCAATAAATTTTAACAGAAACAAAGTTTTTTTTTTTTTTTTTTTACAGAATTTTTGATTTATAGCGCAAAAAATAAAATAAATACCACCAAAAGAAAGCTATATTTGTGTGAAAAAAGGATACAAATTTCATATTGGTACTGTGTTGCATGACTGAGTAATGTGCTCTCACATTCATTTCGGTGCTCTCACATTCAAAATGTGAGAGCACCGAAAGCTGAAAATTGGTCTGATTAGGAAGGGGGTTTAAGTGCCCAATTGTCAAGTGGTTAAGTTAAGGGTGCCAAGAATTTTGACCAGCCCATTTTTGGAGTTTTGTGTGACATTATGTCCAACTTGCTTTTTTTGTTTTGTTCCAATACACACAAAGGGAATAAACATGTGTATAGCAAAACATGTGTTACTGCAATACTTTTCTGTGAGAAATACTTGATTTTCTGGAAAAATTTCTGAGGTGCCAACAATTTCAGCCATGACTGCATGTATGTAGAGATAGATAGAGATAGATAGATAGAGATAGATAGAGATAGATAGATATCCATCCATCCATCCATCCATCTATAGAGATTATATATATATATCTATATATATATCTATATCTATATATATATATATATAGATATAGATATATATATAGATATATGTATATATTGTAAGTGATACAGTACTTTTACACATAGGATTATATAGTAACACATATAAAACACATCTGGTGGGGTTATTGAAAGTTCATTGTCTCAAAGTCGTAAATCTGTAAATTCTTGAACTTAGTTAAATCTTATCAAGATGAGGAGAGTTTGATAACACAGCTGGGTGCCAGACTGTCTCTATACAGGTGTTTTTAATTGGACAAATCAGTTATAAATCACTTTATGCAAAATATGTGAAAAAATGACGCCTATATCTCACAATGCTCTGCGCCTAGGACCGCCCATGAAGTCAAATGTAGTAAAAAGAAAAGCAGCTACTTAAATGAAAAACATATATGCATAAGCAAAAAAAGGTGTAAATCAATGGTGCCAAGTCTCTGATTCCTTATTTGCAGCAGCGCTGTGTGCCCGATGTCAAGACACATATAAATAAGACAAAAATGGTAAAGAAGATGTGCAGGACAGTTCAAAAGAATTCCAGTTTGTGCATATGAAGAGTTTCTTGTCACCAGGAAAAAACAACACCGCGTGAGGGGGTGTCCCCCAGTGAGTTTGCACTCACCACAATTCCAGAAAATACAGGCCTTTGTACTGTTGTTATTTAATAACCTTCCATCTTCTATCACCAACCACCAGATGTCGCTAGCATTCTCGATTAATGATATACCATAAGGGGAAAAAACAAACTCATATAGCGTAATATTGCTAATGATAAGTTTATTGACATATAGTATTCCCTCCCCCCTTAAAAACTGCGTACCAAAATAAATCAATAGTAAAGCAGAAAGAGCGTTTGTAAAGTGCACTGTGCCTTAGTCTACGTCTCCCGGGAGGAGTTACCCGAGCGCTCGCTGTATGCGGCTGGTTTCACTTGCTTCCTGGTTCCTTCCGGTGCGTGGAACGCACACGTCACTTCCGGTGGATTACGACCCTTCGTAATCCACCGGAAGTGACGTGTGCGTTCCACGCACCGGAAGGAACCAGGAAGCAAGTGAAACCAGCCGCATACAGCGAGCGCTCTGGTAACTCCTCCCGGGAGACGTAGACTAAGGCACAGTGCACTTTACAAACGCTCTTTCTGCTTTACTATTGATTTATTTTGGTACGCAGTTTTTAAGGGGGGTGGGAATACTATATGTCAATAAACTTATCATTAGCAATATTACGCTATATGAGTTTGTTTTTTCCCCTTATGGTATATCATTAATCGAGAATGCTAGCGACATCTGGTGGTTGGTGATAGAAGATGGAAGGTTATTAAATAACAACAGTACAAAGGCCTGTATTTTCTGGAATTGTGGTGAGTGCAAACTCACTGGGGGACACCCCCTCACGCGGTGTTGTTTTTTCCTGGTGACAAGAAACTCTTCATATGCACAAACTGGAATTCTTTTGAACTGTCCTGCACATCTTCTTTACCATTTTTGTCTTATTTATATGTGTCTTGACATCGGGCACACAGCGCTGCTGCAAATAAGGAATCAGAGACTTGGCACCATTGATTTACACCTTTTTTTGCTTATGCATATATAAATCACTTTAATAAACATATAGGAATTTTGGAAATAATTAAGTTTGTCCTGTTGTAGAGCAGGTGTCAGATTTATAGTTAGTTACATTGATGTAGATCTTAGCGACCGATCATATGTAGGAGAGATGAATAAGATAAGACTTGTAAAAGGGTATATAAATACAAGATCTACAATTGTTAGACAGACAAATCGGATAGGAGCTCATAAGGCTGAACTCTGTGTATGCTGCCCTATTGCAAGGGTAGAACCAATGGGCAAATATCTGTCCGTAACTTGTCTCCTCGTACGAGTCAGAGAAGACTTCTTAACTTGTTCCAGAATGTGGTCTATTCCCCTCACAAACTTGGTCGAGCTGGAGCCCAGAACTCTGTGGGGGGACCGGACCACTGGTCGACCGGCTGGTCCCTATCAGGTGACGGGTTCTCAAGAATTGGCAGAAAAGACCCATTCTGGTTCAAGGTGAGAACAATTCACAATTGTTTCAATTTGGCTAGAGGATAAGAATACCTATATCTAATATGCTTGCATTGTAACAAACTGTATAAATTAGACCTGTATCTTGTAATACTTTGAACATAAACCTGTATGTTATCAGCTGTTAATAAACCTGCATTGCTGAAGTTCTGCCTGCTTCAATACTTTACTATTCTACTTCAACCCATCACATATGTTGGGTCTTTGTAGACAGTCAACCATAACTGGTGTGCTCAGAACTTCTGCTCATTATCTGACCATCCATCCAATTCCCTGTCTGACCTATCCTTCCACCATACTCCACTTCTCCAATTGTCCTCTTTCCCATAAAAAACAATGTTTTTTATGGGAAAACATTGTACCCCCAACAGGTCATGTTTTCCCTGGTAATTACTAAGGCAGTGAAACTGATCAAATCACCTGTGCAAAATGATGGAAAGCCTGAAAACATGACCTGTTGGGGGTACTTGAGGGCTGGAGTTGAGAAACATTACCGTAAAACACTAAACCTTGTCTACAAAGATATTGAGGATCTCCTTCCTCCAGGACTAACACTTGAGCCCCTTCTCTCTAAGATCAGACAGAACCCGGACATCAGTGGGGTAAAAATCGGCAAAGACGAATACAAACTTGCCACCTTTGCAGATGATATCCTGCTGTATGTAACTAGTCCAAAGATTTCCCTTCCAAATATCATGTCCACTCTACTAGAATATGGGAAGTTATCTAATTTTAAAGTTAACCCGACTAAATCTGAAACACTGGATATTAACATTAGTAAGACTAGAGACGATTCATATCAAAAACACTTTCCCTTTCGGTGGGGAAAAAAAGAACTAAATTATTTAGGGGTCAAAATTGCTACATCAATAGAGACGCTTTTCCAGGTGAACTATATGTCCCTTCTCAACGAAATAAAGCAAGAACTAAATAGAATTTCATACGGACAGTTATCCTGGGCGGGGAGAATAAATATTTATTAAATGGTAATACTGCCAAAAATTACATACATAATGCAAATGCTTCCAATAACGCTCCCACAATCATATATTAGAAGTCTACACACAATGTTTTTAAGATTTATCTGGAGAGGAAAAACACCACGTTTGAAATTTACACAATTAACTAGGGCTAAAGGTAAGGGGGGATGGGGGGCACCAGATATTCGTAAATACTACGAGGCTATAGCCATTGCAAGAGTAATAGAATGGGTTAAAAATAATGTAGAAAAACACTGGGTAAAAATAGAAAATAAAATTAGTGAAAAGAAACTGAATAAAATAATATGGATTCCACTTCACGTAAGAAAATGTAGCATAGTAACACATGATATTACAAGACACGCACTTAACATTTGGGACATTTTGCACAAAAAGGAGCACTGGGGGTTTAACTCACCTTTAATCCCACTTAAGGATTCAGATTACTTCACGCCAGGGAAAGAGGATTGGTTTGGCAAGTGGATAGTGGAGGAAAACACCCAATTAAAAGATGTAATGTGCCAGGATAAAATATGTACATTCCAGGAGCTCAAGGACAAGAAAAATCTGTTAGTCATTAACCCATGGCGATACAATCAATTGAGCCATTTTATAGACTCACTCCCGCAGCCAATTAGATCAGCAGAAAATCTACTTCCACTAGAGAAGATTTGCATCAATAAAAATAGGAGGGGGGGTTTTCTAAGGTATATAAAGTTTTGATCGGGCTGGGGAATATAGAAGTCCCGGCTTTTATAGGGAAATGGGAAAAGGAACTAGAAAGAGAGCTCACTGATCCAGAGGTTCGGCTGATACTGAGGAGAGCATCTGCTACCTCGGTTAACTGTAAAATATTGGAGCTAAACTTTAAGTGCCTGGCCAGAATGTACTTGACCCACGATCGTACTCATAAATTTCAGAAAGATACTTCACAATATTTTTGGAGGGGCTGCAAGGAATTAGGATCATCGGCCCACATTTGGTGGTTATGTCCGGAAATTAAGATATATTGGAGGGAAGTAAGGGGGCTCATTAAAGATATCACCAACATTGATATACCTCACGACCCCTGGGTATGTCTTTTTCACATGAGCAAATTGCCCACAAAAACGTATTTGAAAACGCTACTACCACATCGTATCGATGCGGCCAAAAAGTCTTATACCCATATACTGGAAAAAGAAAGAAAGACCCACGATGAGGGATTGGTTTAACAAAATCAGTGATATTTATAGTTTAGAATACTTAAGGTTTAGTGAAGGGATGAAAATGACGGCCTTTGAAATGAAGTGGAGAGCATGGGTGGAGTTTAAAGAATCCTTAAGAGCCTCGGAGATATGGGCTACCTAGCTTAGAGACCTGGTCTTTACTTTGTGGGGACATAGAGGCTAGTAGAGTAGTCACGGGGGTAGACAAGAAGAGTTTAATGTGATAGGGGGGGAAATGCATGAGGCTCGGTTAAGGGATGGGGGGGTGGAGGGGTTTTTTCGGGTTTTTGGGTTTGGTATTAAAAGGGAAATATGAGTAATAAATAACTGCTTGGGTATACATGTTTTGTAAAAATATTGACAAAAAATGCCAAAATGATGTGATGAAATAAAGGGAAGAATTTGAATATTAAATTATTGAAAGATGACTCCTGTAAATTAACACTTCGCTGATGTGGCAAAAAAAAAAAAAAAAGATATGGAGGATCTCCTTCCTCCAGGTCATGGTACAGGTCGTAATAGTTGGTCACATTCCACTTGACTTGTTTTGTAAAGTTGGAGATTTTTCATTGCACATCCGAGCGGCTTCCTCCACTCAAATGAGGATTGGGAAGGTACACCGGAATTTATACCTACACGGGCAGCTTAGTCACCTTAATTCATGGTGTCATAAAATGTGTTAAGACAGAATTTGATTGTACAATAACATGATGGGGGTGTGAAAAGTCAAAATGTCTCACTCTAAATGGCTTAATTCGGGGTTTCTCAACTAGGGTTCCTTCAAAGATTGCTAGGGGTTTCTTGAGCGGATAGCTTAACACATTTTATGACACCATGAATTAAGGTGACTAAGCCACCTGTGTAGGTATAAATGCCGGTAAGGGGGTACTTCTTCCCAATGATCTCAAGTGTAAAGATAATTCACCCTACTGCCTCTCACAATAATATATTATAAGTTGTTACCATAGTATGTTTTATCAGGGGGTTCCCTGAGACAGGAAAGTTACTTCAAGGATGCCTCTGTTGCAAAGTTTAAGAAAGGATGGTCTAAAGGGACAGTTTCACGTGCACCACCTTACAGATGGGCCCCAACGTTAGCCGACTTAACGCTACTAATTAAAGAGGAACTACAGTTTGCTCACATACTTTGTAATAAAAACATCTTTGCCATTCTGAAGCTTCCCTCTAACCACTTTGCATATTATTTTATATATACTGTGATTTTGTACTTGCCAAATATGCTGCAAAAATTTCCCTACACTAAGTCAGCTGCCTACAGTTAAAATGGATGCAGCCAGAAGTTCACTTCCTGAATTTACAGAGGCACACCTCCAGCCCTGCAGCTCTCATTGGCCCTCTTATGAATCACCCCCCCTCCCTTCCTGGCAAACTCTCATGAGAGACAGCTGTGCACAATGTCATAAGCCTAGGCTAATGATCAGACAATAAACAGGAAGTGGGTTGTGTAAAGTATTTACTGGCAGAAAAAACATGTTTTACTATCCAATGTTAAAACAACAAGGGCAGAAGATTTAATATATGAAAAGTTTAAAAAAATGACTGAAGGTCCCCTTTAAGGAGTTGTAGATAGTCATATTTAGAAGGGGTTCCCTAAGATTGGAAAGTTTTTTTAAGGGTTCCTCTGTGTTGCAAAGGTTAAGAAAGGCTGATCCCAAGGGACAGTTTCACGTGCACCACCTTAAAGATGGGCTCAAGGGGTTTCCTGAGACTGGTTTCCTGAGACTGGAAAGTTATTTTAAGGGTTCCCCTGTGTTGAGAAAGGCTGGCTTAATCTAACCACCAACAACATTCTACTTTTCATAACACTGAGGTAGCCAAGTTACCCGTGTGGGTGTAAATTCTGGGGTATGCTCCTGATCTTAGGAAGCCTCTTGGATAAGTGGTGAAACATTCTCAACACTGTAAAGTAAGTCCTTTAGATATCAGTGCTATGCATATAAAACCATGACTCTATACTTAGATGTGTAATTTCTGTGACCTTAGCTTAGGATCCCCCATAAGATGGAACTTATAATCAGTCACCTCTAGTTCCAAAACAAGTTCTCCAGATTTCTTCTTCTCTAATAATAAAACAATGGCTCACTACCTAGATGTGTAATTAATGGGATCTTAGTTTAGGACCACCCAAAGGTTTGGACATCTACTCGGTCACCTCTAGTTCAATAGCCATAGATAGAAACTCCATTATCTATTCTTTCTCCATACATTCGCCCAACTGTCCATCAGTCTATATTTCAAAATGCCAAGTCATGCCTTATCTTTCTTATGTCCTCAAGTAACATATACTGCTTAATTGACTAATCTCTTTCAATGCAATAATGGCTACTTATCCTATGTGTTTAGGTGTTGGGTTCTTTTTGGCCCATCTTTTAAGTCATTGTAATGGATTCCCATCACACTCCACTTGAGTGCTTCCGTCAGTACACTGCTTCCTCCAATCTGGACCTTCAGATATCAGATATTACAATCACATATTGTAACTAAAAACCAGGCGAGACTAGCTAAGTTACACATTTTGAACATGGAAACATTTATTGGACAAACGCACATATACCGTACATATACGTATACGTATAAACGTACATTAAAGGGACTACATTGACATTAAAGGGACTCCCTCCGTAGAAGTCGGTAATGACGAAACCGGTCAGGTGACCAGCACGATAACCCGGAAGTGACATGTGCATTCCACCATCCACTGCCCTCTACCCGGAAATGTCTGAAGTGTCTGCAAAGAAATGCACGCTTTCCTTTGACGGCCGGATATGGTGATAGCGCCCTCTGGGTGATTTCTATTTGCTTGTTGATGCTTATTTTAATGTATGTAGCTAGTATTAAGGGGGCTTCTGATGTATGGGGAATTGTGTAATAATAAACAGGATTACGCTATGTACTACCATTCTTGTGTTTTATGATGCGTGTTTGAGCCCCTGCAACAGTGGATCTCTGGGATGGTGAGGACCAGGTATCAAAGCAGCTGACATACACCAAACTTAAGGCTTACTTGTTAGAGGCGTCTGGTGAGTTTGACCCCCTGGGGGAGAGTGTTACACATGGTGGAATACGGATTTTTCTGTTCTCTGGTGGAAGGTGCATGCTAGGATAACTACTGTTGAAAACCTTGAACATCTTGAATACTTTGATCTGTTCCTAACACCTTGAATGCTTTTAAATGCTTTGGACTACTCACCACGACCATCTGCTACATATCTATTTACAAGTGGGGTGTTTTGCCACTGGTCTATAATATTATTATATTATCATTTTATTTCCAGCGCTGTTTTAGTATTTATATGATTCAGGGATTGGACTGTTTTTATATCTATACTACTTGCCTCCATACAATATAGGTGGACCTGTAAAGAAGAGTCCAGTAAACAGGACAACCTCTATCATAAAACAGTGCAATGGCCTTATCTTTTTTATAAACAGTATATTTTTATGAAGTTTTTCATCATAAGAACTTACAAAAAGAGAGAGAATGAAACTTAAATATAGATTAGAGCCTGAAAGTACTTAAAACATACACCTACAGTGCATTGAAAAAGTATTCACACCCCTTGAAATTTTCCACATTTGTCACGTTACAACCAAAAACGTAAATGTATTTTATTTTTGATTTTAAGTGACAGACCAACACAAAGTGGCGCGTAATTGTGAAGCGGAAGAAAATCGATAAATGATACAAATAAATATATGAAAAGTGTGTGGGGGGGCATTTGTATTCAGCCCTCTTTACTCTGATACCCCTAACAAAAATCTAGTGGAACCAATTGCCTTCAGAAGTCACCTAATTAGTAAATAAAGTCCACCTGTGTGTCATTTAATCTTGGTATAAATACAGCTGTTCTGTGAAGTCCTCAGAGACTTCTAATGCCTCGTACACACGAGCGGACTTTCCAGCAGACTTGGTCCGACGGTCTTTCCGCCGGACTTTCCGGCGGACTACCTGAACGGACGGACTTGTCTACACACGACTGGACTTTCCGGCAGGCTAGGTCCGCCCGTCTTTCTGACGGACTTTCGCAGACTTTCAGAATGAATGGACTTGCCCACACACAGACAAGACCGTTCATTTTGAACGCAACTCGGGTACGATGGGACTAGAAAAGGAAGTGAATCTCGCCGCTTTTATCAGCGAGATTAAAACCTTGCGAGCCTCGTCGCGAGGCATACCAGGCCCTTAAGTCTGGTATGGATTTTAAAGGGAACCCCCTATGCCGAAAAAACGGCATGGGGTCCCCCCTAAAATCCATACCAGACCCCGATCTGAGCACGCACCCTGGCCGGTCAGGAAAGGGGGTGGGGACAAGCGGGCGCCCCCCCTCCTGAATCGTACCAGGCCGCATGCCCTCAACATGAGGGGTGGGTGCTTTGGGGAGGGGGGCGCCCTGGCCGTTGGTTGTCAGGGGTCTGCGGGTGGGGGGCTTATCGGACTCTGGGAGCCCCCTTTAATAAGAGGGCCCCCAGATCCTGGCCCCCCACCCTATGTGAATGAGTATGGGGTACATGGTACCCCTACCCATTTACCTAGGGAAAAAGTGTCAATAATAAAACACACTACACAGGTTTTTAAAGTAATTTATTAGACAGCTCCGGGTGGTCTTCTTCTGGCTTCGGGGGTCTTCTTCTGACTTCAGGGGTCCCTCCGGTTCCTCTTCTCTCGGCGTCCGGTTGGTTCTTCTCCGCTCTCTCTGGCCTCTTCTCCCGGTGTTCCAGCTGTCTAATAAATTACTTTAAAAACCTGTGTAGTGTGTTTTATTATTGACACTTTTTCCCTAGGTGAATGGGTAGGGGTACCATGTACCCCATACTCATTCACATAGGGTGGGGGGCTGGGATCTGGGGGCCCTCTTATTAAAGGTGGCTCCCGGATTCCGATAAGCCCCCCGCCCACAGACCCCGACAACCAACGGCCAGGGTTGTCGGGAAGAGGCCCTTGTCCTCATCAACATGGGGACAATGTGCTTTGTGGTGGGGGGCCCCGCAGGGCGCCCCCTCCCCCAAAGCACCCACCCCCCATGTTGAGGGCATGCGGCCTGGTACGGTTCAGGAGGTGAGGGCACTCGCTCGTCCCCACCCCCTTTCCTGACCAGCCGGGCTGCGTGCTTTGATGGGGGTCTGGTATGGATTTTAGGGGGACCCCATGCCGTTTTTTCCGCCTAGGGGGTTTCCTTCAAAATCCATACCAGACTTAAGGGCCTGGTATGCCCCGCGCTCGCCGCAATAGGAAAATGTGTTTTTCCTATTGCAGCGAGCGCGAGATGCAATACCCTGCCCTTGCATCATATCTGGTCCGTCGGACCAGCATACAGATGAACGAGACGAATGGGCTTTCCGTCAGGAACTGAGTCCAGCGGACTAAGATTTGAAACATGCTTCAAATCTAGGTACGGCGGACTTTTGGGAAAAAAAAGTCCGCCAGAGCCTACACACGATCGGATTGTGCGGCGGACTCTGGTCCGTCGAACCAAGTATGCCGGAAAGTCTGCTCGTGTGTACGCAGCATTAGAGAACCTTAGCGAACAAACAACGTCATCAATGCCAAGGAACACACCAGACAGGTCAGGGATAAAGTTGTGGAGAAGTATAAAGCAGGGTTAGGTTATAAAGGAATATCCCAAGCTTTGAACATCTCACTGAGCTCTGTTTAATCCATCATCCAAAAATAGAAAGAGTATGGAACAACTGCAAACCAACCTACAAAGACATGGCCGTCCACCTAAACTGACAGGCCGAGTAAGGAGAGCATTCATCAGAGAAGCAGAAAAGAGGTCCATGGTAACTCTGGAGGAGCTGCAGAGATCCACAGCTCAGGTGGGAGAATCTGTCCACAGGACAACTATTAGTCGTGCTCTCCACAAATCTGGCCTTTATGGAGTGGCAAGAAGAAAGCCATTGTTCACACAGGGGCGGCCTGTCAGGTGACTTAGCCGCCTGACAAGTCGCGCTCCATTCACTACAATGGAACCGTTCTAATAGGAGCGACTCAAGTCAAACTCAACTCAAAGGTTCCTGTACTACTTTGGGGAAACTTCAGAGCGGCTTGCATTGACTTCTATACAGAAGTAGTTTTGTAAGTCGTGCTGCACGGGGCGGCTTCAGAGTCGGGTGACTTTGAAGCTACCCCTGTGTGAACCGGCTCTAAAGGGACAAGAAAACCAGAATGAATGAATGAATAAATAAATAAATAAATAAATAAATAAAGAGTAATATCTTTTAACTCTACTCCAGATACTGCATGTAGCTACTTTCTAAAGCAAGTCACACACAATCAACAGCCAAATTGATCATTGGGGAACCCTCTGAAAAGTCTTTTTGCTGATACCTGACATTCAAAAATCATTATCTAAAAAATATATTAAGGGTTGCATAGCGTTGACTAATTCTAAAGAGGACCACATAATCTTGATACACAAACTACAAAGATGAAAAAAAACAGACGTGTAGAATTTTTACCACAAAAGCCTCAAATTTCCAAACTAAATACACTTTTTTTGTTTCCTTTGGGATACGCTTCTAGAATGGAATCTCAGTGTAATGTAGGCAGGAACTGGGGAAAGATAGGAAAACAATGGTTGATTAAATCTAAGTCTTCCTTCTCTAGGAGCAAAAAGACGCCACCTCTGTGGACAGGATCCTAAAGGAGCTGGATGAGAAAGGAGATGGGGAGGTGGACTTTCAGGAGTTTGTCATCTTGGTGGCCTCTTTGACCGTGGCCTTCACCACCTTCTGCGAGAGCAGCTGAGGCACTCTGACCACTCATTCAACTGTCATGGAGGAGACCCTTGTACAAAGACTGACGTCTCAATAAACTAGAAATGTATACTTTAAATGCTTCTGTGTTTCTGTTTTCTGCATCAATATATCTATAGAATACCAATGACCATAATCCAATACCAATATTCCTGAGTGTCCGGGAGTCATTGTTCTGGGACCCCCAAGTGTCTGGGTGTCATGGTTCTGGGACCCCCGGGTGTCATGGTTCAGGGATCCCCGGGTGTCATGGTTCTGGGACCCCCAGGTGTCATGGTTCTGGGACCCCCGGGTGCCATGGTTCTGGGACCCCCGGGTGCCATGGTTCTGGGAACCCCAGGTGTCATGGTTCTTGGACCCCGAGGGGCCGGGTGTCATGGTTCTGGGACCCCAAGTGACAGGGCCTATAACCTTTTGTTAACATAATGCCCCGTATTCTCTTGGGTTTTTAGATGCATTCTGTTATGTACAGGCCACATTACGAGTAAAAGACAAACATCAGCATGTGGCATGACGTTGATGTTGACAAACGCAGATAAACAGTTCAATGAGGATGAGATGTACTGTGAGGCCGGCCTGTATTGTGACTATTAGTTTGTTCAGGTAAAGATCACCGATTGTTCAGAACTTGCCTGAGGTCCCGGATCTCCGGCATTCATTATTGGAAGAGCAGGCAGAACAATTCATTAATTCCCAGTAAGTACTGGTTTTATTTATTTTGTGGAATGGAGAACAGGAGCAGGCGGTAGACCTTTTGGGTACAGCAAGATGCTTATATAAAGATGTATTGAGCTCTATGGCCAAAATCATACATCCCAAGCAAAAAACATCCTTGTTAGGCTGACGTCATATGGTGTAGTCCCGTTGTAATCCTTGTAGTCCCTATCAGTGAGATAGAGAAGGCTTGTATATCTGCAGGACGGGATGGGGGTGGTCTATCATAGTTACCTGATTGATAAATATTTTTTTTTTATCCAACAAACTTTTATTTCTGGTAAACAAGGATAACAGAATTAGGACAATGTGTACATATAATTTTGGAGTACAACATAAGCTTTATAGTGAGCAGAGTTCAGCTTTACAACAGAGAAAATGAACGTTCATGTTGTATACATTACGGCATACCTCAGTGGTTCACAAGTGATTGGGTAGGGCATTATGCCATGGCTAAGTCAGGCGTGTGGCAGTCACCAACAAGCATAGACATATACTAGTAGTGTAAATGTGGATGCCCATTCCAGCCAATGGTCCCAAATTTTGTGGTATTTCGCTGGGCAGTTTCTGTGCTTATATATAATGTTTTTGTAGGGTAGGGATTGGTTGACAGTCTATCAGAAGCCTAGCTACAAATAATGTTTCTTGCATAAAAATGTGAAGAGGTCTGTTCTGTTCATATTCAGGGAGTATTCCCATTAGACATTGTTTGGGGCATAATGTTAGGGGAGAGCCCATGTCATCGTGTAGGAACTTGACAAGTTGTTCCCAGTAGGATTGAATGGCCGGGCAAGACCAGATCAAGTGGTAGAAGGCGCTATTGTGGTCTTTGCATTTGGGGCATGAGGGGTCCCATTGACGGTTACCCACCCAGCTTCGTGGGTTTTTTTAGGACTCACCACAATACCTTATGCGGAGAGTTGCCCCAGACAAATGAGTTAAGGATGGAGTCCATATTTTTAAATATCCGGAGCAGCAGGTAAGTTGGGAGGTGCCAAAAAATTCTGAACGCGGTGACGTAAAACACATACTTCGGGACAATAAACGGGGCAGTGGTCATTAGCTTTCATCTCTTTATTTATTCTGAGCATGCATGGCACTTTGTCCGTCGGATTTGTGTACACACGATTGGAATTTCCGACAATGGATTTTGTTGACGGAAAATTTTATAGCCTGCTCTCAAACTTTGTGTGTCAGAAAATCCGATGGAAAATGTGTGATGGAGCCTACACACGGTCCTATCACACATTTTCCGTCGTAAAATCTGACCGTGTGTACGGGGCATAAGAGATTGGGCAGCAAGATCATCTTGAGCAGGTTTTTGCGGCCCATGACTCCAAGGGGAAGATGCACCCAATTTTCGGTTTTAGTTTTAATTAATGCATACAGGGGTTCTACATTCAGTTTAGCGTATTCTTCTGGGGAGCGGATAACTTGAATCCCCAGGTATTTAATTTGGCTAGTCCTTATCAGAGGGAGGTGGGGTTGGTCTAAGTTCGGAGGACCTAGGTCTAGGGGAGGATCTGTGATTTATCCCAATTGATCCGGAAACTGGATTCAATGAGATTTAGGGCTGCCGATAGAGAGGGGCCCGCATCCTCCAAGTACAGCAGCATGTCATCGGCGTAAAGGCTAATGGTTTCAACCAGGGATCCCGCCCTGAGGCCTCTTATGTCTAGATGTTCCCTAATGGCTATCGCCAGGGGTTCCACCACCAGAGCGTACAGGAACGGAGACAGTGGACACCCCTGACATGTACCTCTATTCAATGGGAAGGGATCGGAGATCTTACTATTCACCTGGACCCTAGCTACGGGGGACTGATAAAGCAATTTGATCCATGTGATGAAATTGGGGCCAAATCCATATCTGCCGAGGCGATCCCATAGGTAGTCCCATTCAACTGAATCAAACGCCTTGGCGGAGTCAAGACTGACAATCACGCAGGAGCCTACCGAGCCATGGGTTGCCTGTAGATTCAAAAACAGGCGTCTCAAGTTGAAAGCCGTGTTTTTGTTAGGCATGAAGCCTATTTGATCAGGATGGACTAAGTTGAGGATAACCTTGTTTAAACGAAGCAAAAGGATTTTAGCCAGGATTTTGATTTCAAGTTGGAGCAATGAGATGGGGCGATAGGATTCTGGGAGGGAGGGGTCCTTTCCAGGTTAAGGTATCAAGACTATAAGGGCTTCTCGCATTGATTGTGGGAGGGTGGAGGAATCGAAAATGTGCTGGAATAGCTCCTGAAGTTTGGGCACCAAGACCTCATTAAAATGGGAATAGAATTCTAGTGGTAGGCCATCTGTACCAGGGGCCTTAGCCGTGGCCAAGCACGAGATGGCCTCACCAATATCTTCAATAGTGATAGGGGCTTCCAGCTGGGTAACTTGAGCATGAGACAACGAAGGGAAGTTCACAGATTGTAGGAAAGATACTAGCTCATCGTGAGTGTACGGGGCAGTGGAGGAGTACAGGGTGGAGAAGAAGGCATTGAACTCTTCAGCCACTAAGTCAGTATCGGTAACACATTGACCTGTGGGGTCAACAAGGGATACTACCACCGGAGGCCTATAGTCTAAGTGCGTGAAACAGGCTAGCAACCTGGCCACTCTCCATGTTCGAAAATCCTTTGTTTGCAGAAGATTTTTTGTTTGGCTTACTCAAAAGTGGAGGGTATTGACTAGACGAGATTGTACCTTCATGGACGAGGCAGTGTCCGAGGAAGGGTTTAACTGGAATGCCTGTTCTAGTGATTCTAAGTGGGCTTCGGGTTGTCGTAGGGCTGATTAGAGGACAACTTGTATCTGGAGATACGAGTCGATAGCAGCATCTTGACATGCAGTTTAAAGGACTCTCATATCGATCTGCAAGGGGCCGATTCTCTATTGGCGTTAAAAGAGAAGGTCAGTTCACATGATTGATATTTAGTCATAAAAGGCATTGGGGGAACAGAACCAGCACAATGATCTGTCACATAACAAAAATAGACAGAACCATAATCTGTACCACAGACCTCCTTCTAGTGACTTTACAAAAGAATACAATTTGCACTTTTTATTATAACTAGTTATAACTAGTTTACAGATAAAACCAAAATTGGTTCCAATAACGTTAATGAAAACCTGGCTTCCCAAAGCTCCTAAACAACACTGGTGGAATCGTGTCATGTCTTTTTCCCTTTCTATTTGGTTTTCCATGGACCAGAAAGTGTCAAGACTAGGCCTGGTGGACAGTGGTGGCCAATTATGTTCCCTGTGCCATCCCAGCCACTCTAGGTGCAAATATAAAGCTTTGCCTGCCTCAACACTGCACATTTTGGCTTCATTTTTCTTGGGTTCTAGAAGGCCTTGCCCTGGTATTGGGTGCAGCCCAGGTTCAGACTGTGGATGTAGTGTAGACTGCGGGTACAAAGGTGGTGCTTGTGAGAATGGATGGCAGATGGGGATGCCAAGACGCAAAAGAGACTGCTATGTAGATTAGTGGAAGTTGCAGGGGGTTTACGGAGGTTTAAAGGTCTTATAGGGAGTACACACGGTCGAACTATGTTCGGACATTCCGACAACAAAATCCTAGGATTTTTTCCGACGGATGTTGGCTCAAACTTGTCTTGCATACACACGGTCACACAAAGTTGTCGGAAAATCCGATCATTCTGAACGCGGTGACATAAAACACGTACGTCGGGACTATAAACGGGGCAGTGGCCAATAGCTTTCATCTCCTGCTCTCAAACTTTGTGTGTCGGAAAATCCCATGGAAAATGTCCAATGGAGCCTACACACGGTCGGAATTTCCGACAACACGCTCCGATCGGACATTTTCCATCGGAAAATCCGACCGTGTGTACGGGGCATTACAGTTGTAGAGGAACGCTTCAGTACCTTTTAGGGGAGCTGCAGGCACAAAAGTTCTAGAGGAACATGGACTCCATGCTCAAGCACTGACACAACGTCCCACTTGATTTCAAATAGAGGATGCAGTCCCGTGATTATGGTTGCCACCTCATCCCTTTAAACCCAAACACATATTAATTACACAGGTTCTGTGGCTGATTAAGGTGGTAATTAAACTCACTTGGTGCCTTATCTGCATTTAATTAGTCTCAGAACCCGTGTAATTCAAAGGTGTTCGGGTTTAACACTGGAACACAAGCCAACTAGAAGTCAATTGACCCAAACCAAGCTCCCTTATTCTCCTGCTTGTTCTGTAGACCATGGTGTTTAGATGAGCTGTTCGGGTCAAGCATCAGTTCAGCCCCAAACATCGCCCTTTCGGGTGTTTGCATGTTCTCCCGTTGAGCGTCCCACAATGTACTTGCATGCTGCACAGTGCGTTTTTAACAGCTCTGATTGGCTGAAACAATGCACCTGACCAGCGGTCAGGTTCAAGGCGTTGCCCAATCAGGGCAAAGAGCACTGTGAGAGCTCTGATTGGGCAAAGTTATGACTTTGCCCAATCATGGCTCAGTGCTCATTGTCTCACCCCACACTATAAAAGGTTCCTTCCTGTGGAGATAGAGCTGGACTCAGTGGTGAGAAGAATGTTTTAGCAAGCTAGTTAGGCCCCTTTCACACTACCGTGACTCCAAGATCACACAATTTTGCCACGATTTTAGGGAATGCCTGTGTAACTCTTATCAAAGTCGGACCAAAGTAGTGCAGGGACTACTTTAAATGACTTGAAGTCATACTAATATGAATGGTTGTCATTGGAAATCATGGGAAATGACTTGTCATGTGACTTTGAAGTCCCAAGTCGCAGGACAAGTCGTTGGAGTGTGGATCACCTGTATAGAGGTATCAGTACAGAGCTGGGTGTGTCCACACAAGGAATATAATACACATAAAGGGGGTGGGGAGAGGAGGGGAGAGGAGGGAAGAGGAGGGGAGAGGAGGGTCTGACCAGATTTCACTTCATATAAAAGTCTCCTCACACCTGTACCCAGCATAGTGTGTGCCGTCACATCGATCACCATGGTAAGTTATATTACCTATAGAGAATTTATATTACCCGTCCTCACCCATCATCATTGTGTTCTCTTCTCCCCAGACTGCAATCCTCAAACCCACCAACAAAATGTTCTGTCTTCTGATCTTTCTGAGTCTCTTCTCTGCCTACAGCACCAAGGTGAGTACCTACCTTTCTTCATTATCAGGGTGAGGACCTACCTTTCCTCATTACCAGGGGGAGTACCTACCTTTCCTCATTACCAGGGTGAGTACCTACCTTTGCTCATTATACATGGGGGAGTACCTACCTTTCCTGATTACCAGGGTGAGTACCTACTTTTCCTCATTATACATGGGGGAGTACCTACCTTTCCTCATTGCGGAGGACAATAATACAATTGTTATTAATAGGAGGCATAGAAAACTGTGACTGTGGGGGAGGGGACATTAGAGTGTAAGCTCCTCTGGTACAGAGACTGATGTGATTGGCTCAGTGATCTCTGTACAGCACTGCGGTATATGTCAGCGCTATATAAATGTATAATAATAATATTAGTGGATGGGGAGGTTGGAGATCAGATGATGGAACCTCCTCATATGTTTGTACAGGCCCTGATGCTGGACAAGAGTTTACAGCTTTTGGTGGAAGAACTTAATAGTGGCGTAAGCAAGGAAGAAAATGCCAGACTTTGGACTGAAGATAAACTGAGGGATTATCTGAAGCTGAATACATTCAAAGTAAGAAAATCATTTACATTATAATATGGACGCCCAAGTGTCAGGGTTTCTTTTTTCTGGGACCCCCAAGTGTCAGGGTGTCATTGTTTTAGGACCCCCAAGTGTCAGGGTGTCATTGTTCTGGGGCCCCCAAGTGTCAGGGTGTCATCGTTCAGGGGCCCCCAAGTGTCAGGGTGTCCTTGTTATGGGGCCCCCAAGTGTCAGGGTGTCATTGTTCTGGGACCCCCAAGTGTCAGGGTGTCATTGTTCTGGGACCCCCAAGTGGCATTGTTCTGGGGCCCAAGTGTCAGGGTGTCAATGTTCTGGGACCCCCAAGTGTCAGGGTGTCATTGTTCTGGACCCCCAAGTGTCAGGGTGTCATTGTTCTGGGGCCTCCAAGTGTCAGGGTGTCATTGTTCTGGACCCCAAGTGTCAGGGTGTCATTGTTCTGGCACCCCCATGTGTCAGGTTGTCATTGTTATGGGACACCCAAGTGTCAGGGTGTCATTGTTCTGGGGCCTCCAAGTGTCAGGGTGTCATTGTTAAGGGACCCCCAAGTGTCAGGGTGAGATTGTTCTGGTGCCCCCATGTGCCAGGGTGTCAATGTTCTGGTACTCCCCAGTGTCATTGTTCTGGACCCCCAAGTGTCAGGGTGTCATTGTTCTGGGGCCCTCAATTGTCAGGGTTTCATTGTTCTAGGACCCCAAGTGTTAGTGTGTCATTGTTCTGGGGCCCCCAAGTTTCAGGGTGTCATTCTTCTGGGACCCCTACGTGTTAGGTTTTCATTGTTATGGGGCCCCCAAGTGTCAGGGTGTCATTGTTCAGGGACCCCCAAGTGTCAGGTTGACATTGTTCTGGGGCCCCCAAGTGTCAGGGTGTCATTGTTCTGGTACCCTCAATTGTCAGGGTTTCATTGTTCTAGGACCCCAAGTGTCAGGGTGTCATTGTTCTGGGATCCCCGAGTGTCAGGGTGTCATTGTTCTGGGACCCCCAAGTTTCAGGGTGTCATTGTTCTGGGACCCCCAAGTGTCAGGGTGTCATTGTACTGCGCCCCCGAGTATCAGGTTGACATTGTTCTGGGGCCCCCAAGTGTCAGGGTGTCATTGTTCTGGTACCCTCAATTGTCAGGGTTTCATTGTTCTAGGACCCCAAGTGTCAGTGTGTCATTGTTCTGGGGCCCCGAAGTTTCAGGGTGTCATTGTTCTGGGACCCCCACGTGTCAGGTTTTCATTGTTATTGGACCCCCATGTGTCAGTGTGTCATTGTTCTGGGACCCCCAAGTGTCAGGGTGAGATTGTTCTGGGACCCCCATGTGTCAGGGTGTAATTTTCCTTGGGCCCTAATGTGCCAGGGTGTCAATGTTCTGGGTTCCCCAAGTGTCATTGTTCTGGACCCCCAAGTGTCAGGGTGTCATTGTTCTGGGGCCCCCAAGTGTCAGTGTGTCATTGTACTTGGGCCCCCAAGTGTCAGGGTGCCATTGTTCTGGGACTCCCAAGTGTCAGGGTGTCATTGTTTGGAGACCCCCAAGTGTCAGGGTGTCATTGTTCTGGGACCCCCAAGTGTCAGGGTGTATTTTTTCTGGGGCCCCCATTGTGCCAGGGTGTCAAGGTTCTGGGACCCCCAAGTGTCATTATTCTGGACCCCCAAGTGTCAGGTTGTCATTGTTCTGGGGCCGCCAAGTGTCAGGGTGTCATTGTTCTGGTACCCCCAAGTGTCAGGTTGATATTGTTCTGGGACCCCCAAGTGTCAGGGTGTCATTGTTTAGGGACCCCAAGTGTCAGGGTGTCATTGTTCTGTGCCCCCAAGTGTCAGGGTGTCATTTTTTTGGGACCCCCAAGTGTCAGGGTGTCATTTTTCTGGGGCCCCCATGTGCCAGGGTGTCAATGTTCTGGGACCCCCAAGTATCATTGTTCTGGACCCCCAAGTGTCAGGGTGTCATTGTTCTGGGGCCCCCAAGTGTCAGTGTGTCAATGTTCTGGGACCCCCAAGTGTCATTATTCTGGACCCCCAAGTGTCAGGGTGTCATTGTTCTGGGACCCCCAAGTGTCAGGGTGTCATTGTTCTGGGACCCCCAAGTGTCAGCGTGTCATTGTTCTGGGACCCCCAAGTGTCAGGGTGTCATTGTTCTGGGACCCCCAAGTGTCAGGGTGTCATTGTTCTGGGATCCCCAAGTGTTAGGGTGTAATCTTTCTGGGGCCCCAATGTGCCAGGGTGTAAATGTTCTGGGACCCCCAAGTGTCATTGTTCTGGACCCTCAAAGTGTCAGGGTGTCATTGTTCTGGGACCCTCAATTGTCAGGGTTTCATTGTTCTAGGACCCCAAGTGTCAGGGTGTCATTGTCCTGGGACCCCCAAGTGTCAGGGTGTCATTGTTCTGGGAACCTCAAGTGTCAGGGTCTCATTGTTCAGGGACCCCCAAGTGTCAGGTTGTCATTGTTTTGGGACCCCCAAGTGTCAGGGTGTCATTTTTCTGGGGCCCCCATGTGCCAGGGTGTCAATGTTGTGGGACCCCTAAGTGTCATTGTTCTTGACCCCCAAGTGTCATTGTTCTGGGGTCCCCAAGTGTCAGTGTGTCAATGTTCTGGGACCCCCAAGTGTCATTGTTCTGGACCCCCAAGTGTCAGGGTGGCATTGTTCTGGGACCCCCAAGTGTCAGGGTGTTATTGTTCTGGGACCCCCATGTGTCAGGGTGTCATTGTTCTGGGACCCCCAAGTTTCAGGGTGTCATTGTTCTGGGACCCCCAAGTGTCAGGGTGTCATTGTTCTGGGACCCCCGAGTGTCAGGTTGACATTGTTCTGGGGCCGCCAAGTGTCAGGGTGTCATTGTTCTGGGACCCCCAAGTGTCAGGGTGTCATTGTTCTGGCACCCCCATGTGTCAGGTTGTCATTGTTATGGGACACCCAAGTGTCAGGGTGTCATTGTTCTGGGGCCTCCAAGTGTCAGGGTGTCATTGTTAAGGGACCCCCAAGTGTCAGGGTGAGATTGTTCTGGTGCCCCTATGTGCCAGGGTGTCAATGTTCTGGTACTCCCCAGTGTCATTGTTCTGGACCCCCAAGCTTCAGGGTGTCATTGTTCTGGGGCCCTCAATTGTCAGGGTTTCATTGTTCTAGGACCCCAAGTGTTAGTGTGTCATTGTTCTGGGGCCCCCAAGTTTCAGGGTGTCATTCTTCTGGGACCCCTACGTGTTAGGTTTTCATTGTTATGGGGCCCCCAAGTGTCAGGGTGTCATTGTTCAGGGACCCCCAAGTGTCAGGTTGACATTGTTCTGGGGCCCCCAAGTGTCAGGGTGTCATTGTTCTGGTACCATCAATTGTCAGGGTTTCATTGTTCTAGGACCCCAAGTGTCAGGGTGTCATTGTTCTGGGATCCCCGAGTGTCAGGGTGTCATTGTTCTGGGACCCCCAAGTTTCAGGGTGTCATTGTTCTGGGACCCCCAAGTGTCAGGGTGTCATTGTACTGCGCCCCCGAGTATCAGGTTGACATTGTTCTGGGGCCCACAAGTGTCAGGGTGTCATTGTTCTGGTACCCTCAATTGTCAGGGTTTCATTGTTCTAGGACCCCAAGTGTCAGTGTGTCATTGTTCTGGGGCCCCCAAGTTTCAGGGTGTCATTGTTCTGGGACCCCCACGTGTCAGGTTTTCATTGTTATTGGACCCCCATGTATCAGTGTGTCATTGTTCTGGGACCCCCAAGTGTCAGGGTGAGATTGTTCTGGGACCCCCATGTGTCAGGGTGTAATTTTCCTTGGGCCCTAATGTGCCAGGGTGTCAATGTTCTGGGTTCCCCAAGTGTCATTGTTCTGGACCCCCAAGTGTCAGGGTGTCATTGTTCTGGGGCCCCCAAGTGTCAGTGTGTCATTGTACTTGGGCCCCCAAGTGTCAGGGTGCCATTGTTCTGGGACTCCCAAGTGTCAGGGTGTCATTGTTTGGAGACCCCCAAGTGTCAGGGTGTCATTGTTCTGGGACCCCCAAGTGTCAGGGTGTAATTTTTCTGGGTCCCCCATTGTGCCAGGGTGTCAAGGTTCTGGGACCCCCAAGTGTCATTATTCTGGACCCCCAAGTTTCAGGTTGTCATTGTTCTGGGGCCGCCAAGTGTCAGGGTGTCATTGTTCTGGTACCCCCAAGTGTCAGGTTGATATTGTTCTGGGGCCCCCAAGTGTCAGGGTGTCATTGTTTAGGGACCCCAAGTGTCAGGGTGTCATTGTTCTGTGCCCCCAAGTGTCAGGGTGTCATTTTTTTGGGACCCCCAAGTGTCAGGGTGTCATTTTTCTGGGGCCCCCATGTGCCAGGGTGTCAATGTTCTGGGACCCCCAAGTATCATTGTTCTGGACCCCCAAGTGTCAGGGTGTCATTGTTCTGGGGCCCCCAAGTGTCAGTGTGTCAATGTTCTGGGACCCCCAAGTGTCATTATTCTGGACCCCCAAGTGTCAGGGTGTCATTGTTCTGGGACCCCCAAGTGTCAGGGTGTCATTGTTCTGGGACCCCCAAGTGTCAGGGTGTCATTGTTCTGGGATCCCCAAGTGTTAGGGTGTAATCTTTCTGGGGCCCCAATGTGCCAGGGTGTAAATGTTCTGGGACCCCCAAGTGTCATTGTTCTGGACCCTCAAGTGTCAGGGTGTCATTGTTCTGGGATCCCCGATTGTCAGGTGTCATTGTTCTGGGACCCCCAAGTGTGAGGGTGTCATTGTACTGCACCCCCAGAGTGTCAGGTTGACATTGTTCTGGGGGACCCAAGTATCAGGGTGTCATTGTTCTGGGACCCCCAAGCGTCAGGGTGTCATTGTTCTGGGACCCCTATGTGTCAGGGTGTCATTATTCTGGGACCCTCAATTGTCAGGGTTTCATTGTTCTAGGACCACAAGTGTCAGGGTGTCATTGTTCTTGGACCCCCCCGTGTCAGGTTTTCATTGTTATGGGACCCCCATGTGTCAGGGTGTCATTGTTCTGGGACCCCCAAGTGTCAGGGTGTAATTTTTCTGGGGCCCCCATGTGCCAGGGTGTCAATGTTCTGGGACCCCCAAGTGTCATTGTTCTTGACCCCCAAGTGTCAGGGTGTCATTGTTCTGGGACCCCCAAGTGTCAGGATGTCATTGTACTGCTCCCCCGATTGTCAGGTTGACATTGTTCTGGGCCCCCCAAATGTCAGGGTGTCATTGTTTTGGAACCCCCAAGTTTCAGGGTGTCATTGTTCTGGGACTCCCAAGTGTCAGGGTGTCATTGTTCTGGGATCCCCAAATGTCAGGGTGTCATTGGTCTGGGACCCTCATGTGTCAGGGTGTCATTGTTCTAGGACCCCAAGTGTCAGGGTATCATTGTTCTGGGACCCCCATGTGTCAGGTTTTCATTGTTATGGGACCCCTATGTGTCAGGGTGTCATTGTGCTGGGACCCCCATATGTCAGGTTCTCATTGTTATGGGACCCCCACATGTCAGGTTTTCATTGTTATGGGACCCCCATGTGTCAGGGTGTCATTGTTCTGGGGCCCCCAAGTGTCAGGGTGTCATTGTTCAGGGACCCCCAAGTGTCAGGGTGAGATTGTTCTGGGACCCCCAAGTGTCAGGGTGTAATTTTCCTGGGGCCCCCATGAGCCAGGGTGTCAATGTTCTGGGTCCCCCAAGTGTCATTGTTCTGAACCCCCAAGTGTCAGGGTGTCATTGTTCTGGGGCCCCCAAGTGTCAGTGTGTCATTGTACTTGGGCCCCCAAATGTCAGGGTGCCATTGTTCGGGGGCCCCCAAGTGTCAGGGTGTAATTTTTCTGGGGCCCCCATTGTGCCATGGTGTCAAGGTTCTGGGACCCCCAAGTGTCATTATTCTGGACCCCCAAGTGTCAGGGTGTCATTGTTCTGGGATCCCTGAGTGTCATTATTCTGGACCCCCAAGTGTCAGGGTGTCATTGTTCTGGTACCCCCAAGTGTCAGATTGACATTGTTCTGGGGCCCCCAAGTGTCAGGGTGTCATTGTTTAGGGACCCCAAGTGTCAGGGTGTCATTGTTCTGGTACCCCCAAGTGTCAGGTTGACATTGTTCTGGGGCCCCCAAGTGTCAGGGTGTCATTGTTCTGAGACCCCCAAGTGTCAGGGTGTCATTGTTCTGGGACCCCCAAGTGTCAGGGTGTAATTTTTCTGGTGCCCCCATTGTGCCAGGGTGTCAAGGTTCTGGGACCCCCAAGTGTCATTATTCTGGACCCCCAATTGTCAGGGTGTCATTGTTCTGGGATCCCCGAGTGTCAGGGTGTCATTGTTCTGGTACCCCCAAGTGTCAGGTTGACATTGTTCTGGGGCTCCCAGGTGTCAGGGTGTCATTGTTTAGGGACCCCAAGTGTCAGGGTGTCATTGTTCTGGGACCCCCAAGTGTCAGGGTGTCATTGTACTTGGGCCCCCAAATGTCAGGGTGCCATTGTTCTGGGGCCCCCAAGTGTCAGGGTGTCATTGTTCTGAGACCCTCAAGTGTCAGGGTGTCATTGTTCTGGGACCCCCAAGTGTCAGGGTGTCATTGTTCTGGGACCCCCAAGTGTCAGGGTGTAATTTTTCTGGGGCCCCCATTGTGCCATGGTGTCAAGGTTCTGGGACCCCCAAGTGTCATTATTCTGGACCCCCAAGTGTCAGGGTGTCATTGTTCTGGCACCCCCAAGTGTCAGGTTGACATTGTTCTGGGGCCCCCAAGTGTCAGGGTGTCATTGTTTAGGGACCCCAAGTGTCAGGGTGTCATTGTTCTGGGACCCCCAAGTGTCAGGGTGTCATTGTTCTGGTACCCCCAAGTGTCAGGGTGTCATTGTTCTGAGACTCCCAAGTGTCAGGGTGTAATTTTTCTGGTGCCCCCATTGTGCCAGGGTGTCAAGGTTCTGGGACCCCCAAGTGTCATTATTCTGGACCCCCAAGTGTCAGGGTGTCATTGTTCTGGGATCCCCAATGTCAGGTTGACATTGTTCTGGGCCCCCCAAGTGTCAGGGTGTCATTGTTTAGGGACCCCAAGTGTCAGGGTGTCATTTTTCTGGGACCCCCAAGTGTCAGGTTGACATTGTTCTGGGACCCCCAAGTGTCAGGGTGTCATTGTTCTGGTACCCCCAAGTGTCATGTTGACATTGTTCTGGGGCCCCCAAGTGTCAGGGTGTCATTGTTTAGGGACCCCAAGTGTCAGGGTGTCATTTTTCTGGGACCCCCAAGTGTCAGGGTGTCATTATTCTGGTACCCCCAAGTGTCAGGTTGACATTGTTCTGGGACCCCCAAGTGTCAGGGTGTCATTATTCTGGTACCCCCAAGTGTCAGGGTGTCATTGTTTAGGGACCCCAAGTGTCAGGGTGTCATTGTTCTGGGACCCCCAAGTGTCAGGGTGTCATTGTTTTGGGACCCCCAAGTGTCAGGGTGTCATTATTCTGGTACCCCCAAGTGTCAGGGTGTCATTGTTTAGGGACCCCAAGTGTCAGGGTGTCATTGTTCTGGGACCCCCAAGTGTCAGGGTGTCATTGTTATGGGACCCCAGGTGAACTCTTCAGCAGAGAAGCCCTCTTTCTATGTTGCAGTTCCCAGGCTCGGTGGATGAAAAGGGTGAAATGTAACGTTGTATTCAGTATAATGGAGGAATGATACTTTGTGTCTTCTCAGGGTCCGGATCTGGAGCGTCTTCTGAGAATTTTGAAATCTGTGGATAAAAACGACGACGGAATAATACAATTCATTGAATTTTTGCGTGTTCCGATGGAGTCCATCGACTTCATGTATTTTATGAGGTACAAACCCCGTGAGGGTCGTCCGTCTATCGAATGTGCTGCTCCATCTCCCGGCAACAACTAAATCCACCGTATAAAATACAAAGGAATGAAAATTAATAATGAATGAAAATTACAAATTTAATAAAGGAGAACTAAATGCAAAACCTTTTCTGTTATGTTTTTGGATAAAATAAGGGGGAGGGGCTACATCCTATTGGTAAGATTTCCCTTCACTTCCTTTTCCATATCCAAAGCAGGATGTGAGAGAATATCCTCGGTGGCCCCATTGGAAGATTTTCTCTCCTGTTCTGGTGACAACCCAAAATGTTGCCATGGTCACCAGGGCAAATATAGAGGAGGAATCTCCCTAATGGGGAAGACCATTCTCAGCTCCAGAGGCGGCTCTCTAATTAGGTGAAATAGGCGGTGGCCTCAGGCCTCGCAGTCATAGGGGCCTCGCACAGCTGGCTAGTTTACCTAATTAGAGAGCCGCCTCATTCAGCAGCAGAGATCTCCGTCCTGAGTCCCCTCGCTCTGCTACAGGGAGAGATAACAGACGGCAAGTGAGAAGTGTGATCGGAGCTCACCTACATCTCCGGATCACAGACAGGGAGAGCCGCTCAGCAGAGCTCTGACAGATCTCCCCTCCCCCTTCTGCCCGCACAGCCAGACAGAAGAGGAGAGAGAGCTTCTGCTCCTCCTCCTCCCGCCCTCTCCTCCTGTGTCTGCCCCGCCCACTCTCCTCGGCAGTGTTCTCTGTTCTGCCTCAGAGAAGGGGATGTGTGGGCGGGAAGATTCAAGCTGAAGACCAGGACAAGGGGAGTCTGATCCATCCATCCATCCAGTCCCTCCTGCCTCCCAGTGAGTACACTGATGTAGGGGATTCTCTTCCTTCCCTTCTTCCTCCATCCCCCTCGCTTTCTTTCCATTCTTTTTGTCTCTTTCTTTCTCTTTCCTTCATTCTTTCCCCATCCCCCTCTCTTTCTTTCTTTCTTTCTTTCTTTCTTTCTTTCTTTCTTTCTTTCTTTCTTTCTTTCTTTCTTTCTTTCTTTCTTTCTTTCTTTCTTTCTTTCTTTCTTTCTTTTTCTTTCCTTCTTTCTTTCATTCCATCTTTTCTCTTTCTTTCTTCCTTCCTTCCATCTTTCTTTCTTTCTCCATCCCCATCACTTTCTTTCTTTCTTTCTTTCTTTCTTTCTTTCTTTCTTTCTTTCTTTCTTTCTTTCTTTCTTTCTTTCTTTCTTTTCTTTCTTTCTTTCTTTCTTTCTTTCTTTCTTTCTTTCTTTCTTTCTTTCTTTCTTTCTTTCTTCTTTTCTTTCCTTCTTTCTTTCATTCCATCTTTTCTCTTTCTTTCTTCCTTCCTTCCATCTTTCTTTCTTTCTCCATCCCCATCACTTTCTTTCTTTCTTTCTTTCTTTCTTTCTTTCTTTCTTTCTTTCTTTCTTTCTTTCTTCCTTTCTTTCTTTCTTTCTTTCCTTCCTTCCTTCCTTCCTTCCTTCCTTCCTTCCTTCCTTCCTTCCTTCTTTCTTTCTTTCTTTCTTTCTTTCTTTCTTTCTTTCTTTCTTTCTTTTTCTTTCTTTCTTTCTTTCTTTCTTTCTTTCTTTCTTTCTTTCTTTCTTTCTTTCTTTCTTTCTTTTTCTTTCCTTCTTTCTTTCATTCCATCTTTTCTCTTCTTTCTTTCCTTCCTTCCATCTTTCTTTCTTTCTCC
>JBBGZY010003552.1:0-57500 GCA_037952925.1 Lithobates clamitans
GACATGGCACTGAGGAGAGAGAGAGGGGGACACCCAGACATGGCACTGAGGAGATGGGGGCACCCAGACATGGCACTGAGGAGAGAGAGAGGGGCACCAGACATGGCACTGAGGGAGAGAGAGGGGGGCACCCAGACATGGCACTGAGGAGAAAGAGAGGGGCACCCAGCCATAGCACTGAGATGGGGCACCCTGAGATGGCACTGAGATGGGGGCACCCAGAGATGGCACTGAGGAGAGAGAGGGGGCACCCAGACATGGCACCGAGGAGAGAGAGAGGGAGCACCCAGACATGGCACTGAGATGGGGGCACCCAGACATGGCACTGAGGAGATGGGGGCACCCAGACATGGCACTGAGGAGAGAGGGGCACCCAGACATCACACTAAGGAGAGAGAGGGGCACCCAGACATGGCACTGAGGAGAGAGAGAGGGGGCACCCAGACATGGCACTGAGGAGAGAGAGGGGCACCCAGACATGGCACTGAGGAGAGAGGGGCACCCAGACATGGCACTGGGGGAGAGAGAGAGGGGCACCCAGACATGGCACTGAGGAGATGGGGCACCCAGATATGGCACTGAGGAGAGAGAGGGAGGCACCCAGACATGACACTGAGGAGAGAGAGGAGGGCACCCAGACATGGCACTAAGGAGAGAGAGAGGGGGCACCCAGACATGGCACTGAGGAGAGAGAGGGGGGCACCCAGACATGGCACTGATGAGAGAGAGAGGGGCACCCAGACATGGCACTGAGGAGAAAGAGAGGGGCACCCAGACATGGCACTGAGGAGAAAGAGAGGGGCACCCAGACATGGCACTGAGGAGAGAGAGAGGGGCACCCAGACATGGCACTGAGGAGAAAGAGAGGGGCACCCAGCCATTGCACTGAGATGGGGGCACCCAGACATGGCACTGAGGAGAGAGAGGGGCACCCAGACATGGCACTGAGGAGATGGGGGCACCCAGACATGGCACTAAGGAGAGAGAGGGGGCACCCAGACATGGCACTGAGGAGAGAGAGAGGGGCACCCAGACATGGCACTGAGGAGAAAGAGAGGGGCACCCAGACATGGCACTGAGGAGAAAGAGAGGGGCACCCAGACATGGCACTGAGGAGAGAGAGAGGGGCACCCAGACATGGCACTGAGGAGAAAGAGAGGGGCACCCAGCCATGGCACTGAGATGGGGGCACTCAGACATGGCACTGAGGAGAGAGAGGGGCACCCAGACATGGCACTGAGGAGATGGGGGCACCCAGACATGGCACTAAGGAGAGAGAGGGGGCACCCAGACATGGCACTGAGGAGAGAGATAGGGGACACCCAGACATGGCACTGAGGAGATGGGGGCACCCAGACATGGCACTGAGGAGAGAGGGGGCACCCAGACATGGCACTAAGGAGAGAGAGGGGGGCACCCAGACATGGCAATGAGGAGAGAGAGAGGGGGCACCCAGACATGGCACTGAGGAGAAAGAGAGGGGCACCCAGACATGGCACTGAGGAGATGGGGGCACCCAGACATGGCACTGAGGAGAGAGAGTGGCACCCAGACATGGCACTGAGGAGATGAGGGCACCCAGACATGGCACTAAGGAGAGAGAGGGGCACCCAGACATGGCACTGAGGAGAAAGAGAGGGGCACCCAGACATGGCACTGAGGAGATGGGGGCACCCAGACATGGCACTGAGGAGAGGGGGTTACCCAGACATGGCACTGAGGAGAGGGGGGCACCCAGACATGGCACTGAGGAGAGAAAGGGGCACCCAGACATGGAACCGAGGAGAGAGAGGGGCACCCAGATATGGCACTGAGGAGAGAGAGGGGGCACCCAGACATGGCACTGAGGAGATGGGGCACCCAGACATTTCATTGAGGAGATGGGGCACCCAGACATGGCACTGAGAGAGAGGGGGGCACCCAGACATGGCACTGAGGAGAGAGAGGGGCACCCAGACATGGCACTGAGGAGAGAGAGAGCGGGCACCCAGACATGGCACTGAGGAGAGAGCGGGGCACCCAGACATGGCACTGAGGAGAGAGGGGCACCCAGACATGGCACTGGGGAGAGAGAGAGGGGCACCCAGACATGGCACTGAGGAGATGGGGCACCCAGACATGGCACTAAGGAGAGAGAGGGGGCACCCAGACATGGCACTGAGGAGAGAGAGAGGGGGCACCCAGACATGGCACTGAGGAGAGGGGGCACCCAGACATGGCACTGAGGAGAAAGAGAGGGGCACCCAGACATGGCACTGAGGAGAGAGAGGGGGCACCCAGACATGGCACTGGGGAGAGAGAGGGGGCACCCAGACATGGCACTGAGGAGATGGGGGCACCCAGACATGGCACTGAGAGAGAGAGGGGGCACCCAGACATGGCACTGAGGAGATGGGGGCACCCAGACATGGCACTAAGGAGAGAGAGGGGGGCACCCAGAGATGGCACTAAGGAGAGAGAGAGAGGGGGCACCCAGACATGGCACTGAGGAGAAAGAGAGGGGCACCCAGACATGGCACTGAGGAGATGGGGGCACCCAGACATGGCACTGAGGGGAGAGAGTGGCACCCAGACATGGCACTGAGGGGATGAGGGCACCCAGACATGGCACTGAGGAGAAAGAGAGGGGCACCCAGACATGGCACTGAGGAGATGGGGGCACCCAGACATGGCACTGAGGAGAAAGAGTGGGGCACCCAGACATGGCACTGAGGAGATGGGGGCACCCAGACATGGCACTGAGGAGAGAGAGGGGCACCCAGACATGGCACTGAGGAGAAAGAGAGGGGCACCCAGACATGGCACTGAGGAGATGGGGGCACCCAGACATGGCACTAAGGAGAGACAGGGGGGCACCCAGACATGGCACTGAGGATAGAGAGAGGGGACACCCAGACATGGCACTGAGGAGATGGGGGCACCCAGACATGGCACTGAGGAGAGAGGGGGCACCCAGACATGGCACTGAGAGAGAGGGGCACCCAGACATGGCACTGAGGAGAGAGAGGGGCACCCAGACAAGGCACTGAGGAGAGAGGGGCACCCAGACATGGCACTGGGGAGAGAGAGAGGGGCACCCAGACATGGCACTGAAGAAATGGGGGCACCCAGACATGGCACTGAGGAGATAGAGAGGTGGCACCCAGACATGGCACTGAGGAGAGGGGGGCACCCAGACATGGCACTGAGGAGAGAGAGGGGGCACCCAGACATGGCACTGAAGAGAGAGAGGGGCACCCAGACATGGCACTGAGGAGATGGGGGCACCCAGACATGGCACTGAGGAGATGGGGCACCCAGACATGGCACTGAGGAGAGGGGGTTACCCAGACATGGCACTGAGGAGATGGGGCACCCAGACATTTCATTGAGGAGATGGGGCACCCAGACATGGCACTGAGAGAGAGGGGGAGCACCCAGACATGGCACTGAGGAGAGAGAGGGGCACCCAGACATGGCACTGAGGAGAGAGAGAGGGGGCACCCAGACATGGCACTGAGGAGAGAGCGGGGCACCCAGACATGGCACTGAGGAGAGAGGGGCACCCAGACATGGCACTGGGGGAGAGAGAGAGGGGCACCCAGACATGGCACTGAGGAGATGGGGCACCCAGACATGGCACTGAGGAGAGAGAGAGGGGGCACCCAGACATGGCACTGAGGAGAGGGGGCACCCAGACATGGCACTGAGGAGAAAGAGAGGGGCACCCAGACATGGCACTGAGGAGAGAGAGGGGGCACCCAGACATGGCACTGAGGAGAGAGAGGGGGGCACCCAGACATGGCACTGAGGAGAGAGGGGCACCCAGACATGGCACTGGGGAGAGAGAGAGGGGCACCCAGACATGGCACTGAGGAGAGAGAGAGGGGGCACCCAGACATGGCACTGAGGAGAGGGGGCACCCAGACATGGCACTGAGGAGAAAGAGAGGGGCACCCAGACATGGCACTGAGGAGAGAGAGGGGCACCCAGACATGGCACTGAGGAGAGAGAGGGGGCACCCAGACATGGCACTGAGGAGAGAGAGGGGGGCACCCAGACATGGCACTGAGGAGATGGGGGCACCCAGACATGGCACTGAGAGAGAGAGGGGGCACCCAGACATGGCACTTTGGAGAGAGAGGGGCACCCAGACATGGCACTGAGGAGAGAGAGAGAGGGGGCACCCAGACATGGCACTGAGGAGAGAGAAGGGCACCCAGATATGGCACTGAGGAGAGAGAGGGGCACCTAGACATGGCACTGGGGAGAGAGAGGGGGGCACCTAGATATGGCACTGAGAAGAGAGAGGGGACACCCAGACATGGCACTGGGGAGAGAGAGGGGCACCCAGATATGGCACTGGGGAGAGAGAGGGGGCACCCAGATATGGCACTGAGGAGAGAGAGGGGGGCACCCAGACATGGCACTGAGGAGAAAGAGAGGGGGCACCCAGACATGGCACTGAGGAGATGGGGCACCCAGACATGGCACTGAGGAGAAAGAGGGGGCACCCAGACATGGCACTGAGGAGAGGGGGCACCCAGACATGGCACTGAGGAGAAAGAGAGGGGCACCCAGACATGGCACTGAGGAGAGAGAGGGGGCACCCAGACATGGCACTGAGGAGAGAGAGGGGGCACCCAGACATGGCACTGAGGAGAGAGGGGGGGCACCCAGACATGGCACTGAGGAGATGGGGGGCACCCAGACATGGCACTTTGGAGAGAGAGGGGGCACCCAGACATGGCACTTTGGAGAGAGAGGGGCACCCAGACATGGCACTGAGGAGAGAGAGAGAGGGGGCACCCAGACATGGCACTGAGGAGAGAGAAGGGCACCCAGATATGGCACTGAGGAGAGAGAGGGGCACCTAGACATGGCACTGGGGAGAGAGAGGGGGGCACCTAGATATGGCACTGAGAAGAGAGAGGGGGCACCCAGACATGGCACTGGGGAGAGAGAGGGGCACCCAGATATGGCACTGGGGAGAGAGAGGGGGGCACCCAGACATGGCACTGAGGAGAGAGAGGGGGGCACCCAGACATGGCACTGAGGAGAAAGAGAGGGGGCACCCAGACATGGCACTGAAGAGAGAGAGAGGGGGGCACCCAGACATGGCATTGAGTAACAAGAGAGGGAGGCGTCCAGACATAGCACTGAGGAGAGAGAGAGGGGGCACCCAGACATGGCACAGAGGAGAGAGGGGGCACCCAGACATGGCACTGAGGAGAGAGAGAGGGGCACCCAGAAATGGCACTGAGGAGAGAGAGGGGGGCACCCAGACATGGTATTGAGGAGAGAGAGGGGGCACCCAGACATGGTACTGAGGAGAGAGAGGGGGGCACCCAGACATGGCACAGAGAGGGGCACCCAGACATGGCACTGAGGAGAGAGAGAGGGGCACCCAGAAATGGCACTGAGGAGAGAGAGGGGGGCACCCAGACATGAGAGAGATAGGGGGCACCCAGACATGAGAGAGAGAGAGAGGGGCACCACATCTGAGAAGGGCACTGAGGAGAAGGGGGCACTGTGCCTGAGGGGAGTACTGCGCCTGAGGAGAGGGGGGTTCTGCATCTGAGGGGAGCACTGCGCCTAAGGAGGGGTACTGAGGAGAGGGGAGCACAGCGCCTGAGAGAGGTACTGCGCCTGAGGAGGGCACTGAGGAGAGGGGGCACTGCACCTGAGGGGAGCACTGAGGAGAGGGGAGTACTGCGCCTGAGGAGAGGGGGGTCCTGCGTCTGAGGGGAGCACTGCGCCTGAGAGGAGCACTTAGACGTGGGGAATACTGCACCTGAGGAGAGGGGAGCACAGCGCTTGAGGGGAGCACTGAGGAGAGGGGAGTACTGCACCTGAGGAGAGGGGGCACTGAGAAGAGGGGGGCACTGAGGAGAGCGGAGTACTGCACCTGAGGAGAGGGGGCACTGCACCCGAGGAGGGCACTGAGAAGAGGGGGGCACTGCGTCTGAGGAGAGGGGAGCTCTGAGGAGAGGGGGGCACTGCGAAAAGAGGGCGCTCCAGCCTTGTGCATTATACTTAAACCTCTTTTTTATTAAAAATGAGATAAAAATACTACTCACAAACATGTGGAAAAAAAGTTTGCAATACAAATGATCTCCAGATGACGGCAATTGGTTGACTGACAAACAGACTCCAGATTGTAACAAAGGAGAGATCAAGGGCCACTGCCGGCTGACGCATTTCGAAGGGATACCTTCTTCCTCAGAGCCTGCTAGTGTCCTACAACACTTCCTGATGTAGGGTGACAACACTCACTGTGCTTTATTTATGGAGGAGTAGCGTTGTCATCCTAGGTATGGTGAATCCTAGGTATGGTGAGCGTTGTCACCCAGGAAGTTCTTTATGGCTACAGAACACTTACCCCCCATGTTATAGAGGAAAGGAAGCCAATGAATTGTAAAGTGCTAACAAGGGGCATGCTGATAGGTGGAGAGATCATGTGCAACTTAACTGCAGTTGTAAAAAAAAATCAGATCTCTTGCCCTGCCAGACTGTGCTGCATTGCAGACATAGGTGTGCGCACAGGGTGTGCCTGGGCACATCGTAATCACCCTGTATGGCACAGATTCCCCCTGTTTAAAACCCTGATATTTCACCAAAGCCCCCTAACGGGGCTCCTAAAAAAAATCGTAAAAAAAAGAGTTAAAAAAAAAAATGTAAAAATAATTAGAAATGAAATAATAAAAAAATAAAAACTACTGACACCATCCACTGCCCTACTGACACCAATCTTTGCACTACTGATACCGTCCGTATATACAGTGGGGAGAACAAGTATTTAATACACTGCCGATTTTGCAGGTTTTCCTTCTTACAAAGCATGTAGAGGTCTGTAATTTTTTATCATAGGTACTCTTCAACTGTGAGAGACGGAATCTAAAACAAAATTCTAGAAAATCACATTGTATGATTTTTAAGTAATTAGTTTGCATTTTATTGCATGACATAAGTATTTGATCACCTACCAACCAGTAAGAATTCCGGCTCTCACAGACCTGTTATTTTACTCCCCCCCACTAGCGGCCGAGAAAGGGTTAAAACCACAGCAAAGCGCTGCTGCAGCAGCGCTATGCCGGCGGTATAGCCGCGCTGCCCCATTGATGTCAATGGGCAGGAACGGTGTATTCACCGCTCCTTCACTGCTCCAAAGATGCTGCTAGCAGGACTTTTTTTAGCGTTCTGCCAGCGCACCGCTCCAGTGTGAAAGCCCTCTGGGCTTTCACATTGGAGAGACAGCAGCGGCTCTTTCAGGACGCTTTGCAGGTGCTATATTTAGCGTTATAGCGCCTGCAAAGCACCCCAGTGTGATAGGGGTCTTAGAAGCCCTCCTGTTCTCCACTCATTACCTGTATTAACTGCACCTGTTTGAACTCGTTACCTGTATAAAAGACACCCGTCCACACACTCAAACAGACTCCAACCTCTCCACAATGGCCAAGACCAGAGAGCTGTGTAAGAACATTAGGGATAAAATTGTAGACCTGCACAAGGCTGGGATGGGCTACAGGACAATAGGCAATCAGCTTGGTGAGAAGGCAACAACTGTTGGCGCAATTTTTAAAAATGGAAGAAGTTTAAGATGACAGTCAATCTCCCTCATGCAAGATCTCACCTCGTGGGGCATCAATGATAGTGAGGAAGGTGAGGGATCAGCCCAGAACTACACGGCACGACCTGGTCAATGACCTGAAGAGAGCTGGGACCACAGTCTCAAAGAAAACCATTAGTAACACACTACGCCATCATGGATTAAAATCCTGCAGGCCCCCCTGCTTAAACCAGCGCATGTCCAGGCCTGTCTGAAGTTTGCCAATGACCATCTGGATGATCCAGAGGAGGAATGGGAGAAGGTCATGTGGTCAGATGAGACAAAAATTTGTCTTTTTTGGTCTAAACTCCACTCGCCGTGTTTGGAGGAAGAAGAAGGATGAGTACAACCCCAAAAACACCATCCCAACCGTGAAGCATGGAGGTGGAAACATCATTCTTTGGGGCTGCTTTTCTGCAAAGGTGACAGGACGACTGCACCGTAATGAGGGGAAGATGGATGGGGCCATGTGTCGCGAGATCTTGGCCAACAACCTCCTTCTCTCAGCAAGAGCATTGAAGATGGGTCGTGGCTGGATCTTCCAGCATGACAACGACCCGAAACACACAGCCAGGGCAACTAAGGAGTGGCTCCGTAAGAAGCATCTCAAGGTCCTGGAGTGGCCTAGCCAGTCTCCAGACCTGAACCCAATAGAAAATCTTTGGAGGGAGCTGAAAATCCGTATTGCCCAGTGACAGCCGGAAACCTGAAGGATCTGGAGAAGGTCTGTATGGAGGAGTGGGCCAAAATCCCTGCTGCAGTGTGTGCAAACCTGGTCAAGAACTACAGGAAACGCATGATCTCTGTAATTGCGAACAAGAGTTTCTGTACCAAATATTTTTTTGACAGTAAATTCTGTACCAAATATTAAGTTTTTCTTTTCTGATGTATCAAATACTTATGTCATGCAATAAAATGCAAATTAATTACTTAACCCTTTTCATGACTAAGCCTATTTTTGAAATTTGGTGTTTACAAGTTAAAATCTGTTTTTTTTGCTAGAAAATTACTTAGAACCCCCAAACATCATATATATTTTTTTAGTAGAGAATCTAGAGAATAAAATGGAGATTGTTGCAATATTTTATATCACACAGTATTTGTGCAGCGGTGTTTTAAACGCAAATTTTTGGGAAAAGGGACACTTTCATGAATTTTAAAAAATCCAAACAGTAAAGTTACCCCAATTTTTTTGTGTAACTAGGACCTTACGAGAAGTTCTGCCTCGCAGTCTCCACTCTAATTCACCTCAAACGTGTTCCATCGGGTTGAGGTCAGGAGTCAAGTCAAGTCAAGTTTCTCCACGCTCATCCATGTCTTTATGGACTTTACTTTGTACACTGGTTGGCAGTCATGTTGGAACAGGACAGAGCCATCCCCAAAATGTTCCCACAAAGTTGGGAGCATGAAATTGTCCAAAATGTCTTGGTATGCTGACACCTTAAGAGTTCCCTTCACTGGAACTAAGGGGCCAAACCCACCCCCCCCCCCACACACACACACGCGCACACACACACACACACACACACACACACACAAAATTATTTGGACCAGTGCACAAAGCAAGGTCCACAATGACATGGATGAGTGAGTTTGGGGTGGAGGAACTTGACTGGCCTGCACAGGGTCCTGACCTCAAACTGATAGAACACCTTTGGGATAAATTAGAGCTGAGACTGTGAGCCAGGCCTTCTTGTCCAACATCAGTGCCTGACCTCACATATACGCTTCTAGAAGAATGGTCAAACATTCCCATAGACACACTCCTAAACATTGTGGACAGCCTTGCCAGAAGAGTTGAAGCTGTCATAGCTGCAAAGGGCGGGCCGACTTAATATTGAACCCTACGGACTAAGACTGGGATGCCATTAACGTTCATGTGTGTGTATAAAGGCAGGTGTTCCAATACTTTTGGTAATATAATGTATGTGATTAAGCTTTGAGGTGCACACCTATGATTGCAGAGCTGTGTAAGGACTGGATGGATGAAAATACAAGTATTTAGCTGTTGGAGTTCAGCTTTAAGTCATTCCAGTTTTTTGTTTTTTCATTTTCAACATGATCAACATGTAAGGTGTAAAAATGATTTATTTTCCAGCTTGTTAGACTCATCATAGCTGTATGATCTTCTGAGACAGTAGAACGTTGTGTATGGAGTGCCGCAATACATCAGCCTGACAGCAAAGTGTCTCAGATGATTATTTCACCATGTTGGCAGCAGCAATTCAATTTTGTAATCTGATAGAAACTTTCCTCCACTTTTTACAAATGAGCCAATTGGTCTTCTTTTTAAAGTTCCATTATTTGTTCCTTCTATGCTGTGTGCAGTGATCACACTCTTCCTCTCTGGTGTTCTCTGCAAATGCTGGGGAAGCATTCCTGAGTCCTAACACAAGTGTTTTTATGAAGAACCACAATAAAAATATATATATAAAGTACTGTACAAAAGTTTTAGGCAGGTGTAAAGAAATGCTGTAAAGCAGGGGTCTCCAAACTGCGGGCCGGGGGCCGGATGTTGCCCTTTTCTTTTATCCGGCCCTTAGGCCATTATTTCCCCCACTCTCAGCAGCAGGGGGGGCAGCATAGTTCCTGACACTGACAACGGAGCACTATTCCTCCCACTGACACCAACAATGAGGCACTATTCCTCCCACTGACACCAACGATGAGGCACTATACCTCCCACTGACACCAACAATGAGGCACTATTCCTCCCACTGACACCAACGATGAGGCACTATTCCTCCCACTGGCACCAACGATGGGGCACTATTCCTCCCACTGACACCAACAATGAAGCACTATTCCTCCCACTGACACCAACGATGGGGCACTATTCCTCCCACTGACACCAACAATGAAGCACTATTCCTCCCACTGACACCAACGATGAGGCACTATTCCTCCCACTGGCACCAACGATGGGGCACTATTCCTCCCACTGACACCAACAATGAAGCACTATTCCTCCCACTGACACCAACGATGGGGCACTATTCCTCCCACTGACACCAAAGATGGGGCACTATTCCTCCCACTGGCACCAACGATGGGGCACTATTCCTCCCACTGATACCAATGATGGGGTAAAACTGAACACAGCAACAAGACTCAAGGTAGTTATACTGCAAGGTCTCTCCCAGACAAATATTTCAAAGCAGACTGGGGTTTCAAGATGTGCTGTTGCTATAATAAATATCCCCAAAAAATATATAAAATTTTTTTTTTTTTCTCAGTTTAGGCCGATACGTATTCTTCTACATATTTTTGGTAAAAAAAAATCGCAATAATTGTTTATTTATTGGTTTGCGCAAAAGTTATAGCGTCTACAAATAGGGGATAGTTTTATGGCATTTTTATTGATATTTTTTTTTACTAGTAATGGCGGCGATCAGCGATTTTTAACGTGACTGCAACATTATGGCGGACACGTCGGACAGTTTTGGCGCGATTTTAGGGGTTAAGTGTGTCCTAGGGAGCGATTCTAACTGTGTGTGGGGGGGGGGGGGGCTGTGTGTGACACTACACTGATTACTGCTCCCGATTACAGGGAGCTGTGATCAGTGAGAGCGTCATTAGGCAGAACCGGGGAGATGCTTGTTTACATTAGCATCTCCCCGTGCTTCCTCACTGTGAGACGATCGCGGGTATCCCCACGGACATCAGCGCGCCACCAGCGGCGCGCGCCCGCAAGCCGCCTCTAAAGGGCAACGTACAGGTACGTTAATCTGCCTGTACGTGCCCTTCTGCGGCAGTATATCTGCGTGAGGCGGTCGGGAAGCGGTTAACACTTCTATTTGTGAAAGCATTATTAATTTACAACATTTTGTCACACCTGCCTAAAACCTTTGCACAGTACTGTATATGTATTATAAGGGCATATTAAAAGGTCAATCTTTTGCCGCTGCAGGCTAGACCAAACACTCCACAACACCTGTGAGAATGCATACTGAATACAGCTACCCCAGCTAACAGCTAAAGCATTATTAAAAGACCAGAAGAAGGGAGCCTTCATCCCCTGAAATGTGTTGGCTATTGTTCTATGACGTTTTTGTAAACCAATAAACATAACATCATCTGAAACCAGCTAAACTTCTCAAGACTTTCTTCTGTGGTGCTTCTCACCCATCTCCAAACTTTTATTTCTGAAGGGGCCAATCTGGATGACCTTTTCTGAGTTGAGCAACCAAAGATCACCTACCATGTCCAATGCTAGCTCACCCACACTCTACAAACCTGCTAAGGGATGAGTCATTGGGTTACAGTATTTGCAGAATCCCTGCTGGGTCTTCTAGGATTCCTCACGGGATTCCTGACGGGTCTTCCGGCATTCCTTGTGGGATTCTTGGTAGGTCTTCCAGGATTCCTTGTAGGATCCCTGCCAGGACTTGCAGGATCCCTGCCAGGATTTTCAGGATTCCTAGGACCTCCACGACTTCTGGAGTTCTCAGTAAAAATATTGGGATGTCCTCTGACCAAAAGGGCATTTAAGCTCCAGCCTTTGAAGTGGCTGGTGCCGTGTCTTATTGCCAGCTACCTGAAGCAAAAGCACTATAATTCAAACATGCCAGTTGCCTGTTTGTTGCTGATCCGGATTGAAATGATTACTCTTCTGCTTGCTGCCTAACAAGAGTTGACTACACTGTGTTGCATTCTGCCTGCCTAGACCTCTGCTTGGACCTGACTATCCTCTTGCCTGACATCTGCCTGGAGCTGGCTAATCTCTTGCCTGCCATAATATCTGCATGGACCTGGCTACTCTCTCACCTGCCACAGCATCTGCCTTGACCTGGCTAGTCTTTTGCCTGTTGCCTTCCATAACCCCTGCCTGGACCATACTACTATCTTGCCTGCCACGACCTACAGTATGTCTGGACATGACTACTTTACTACTACGATATCTGCTCTGACCACACTACTCTCTTGTCTGCCAAAACCTCTGCCTGGACTTTACTAATTTCTTGTCGCTTGAACAGTGTCCACACTGTGGCCCCTCTGTTCCAGCAGCTTCTTGGTGAGATGATCCTGGGGTCCGAGACCTGTTGCTAGTTGGATGATCCTGGCGACCACTAGGATTTCTAGTCCTTCTCCACCAGCAGGAGCTCTGGTGAAGACTGACTGGTACTGTTCTGCACCTTCAGTAAGCCCCTGCCATCTGACAGGGACAGAGAGGAAAAGTGAAGCATATGACAGACCATAGGAAAAAATGTATAATCATATTTATTGTCAGAAAGTAAACCTAGCACATAATAGTATACATGCATGTCACTTACAATGCTATGCTTGGATACAATGTGTGCATAAGCTGAACTGTGACTGTTATGTTGATTTTTGTACATTGCAATGCACAAGCTATGTCTATCTTCTGCCTTATAAACTAAACAAAATAAAAATGTTATTTGAAAAAAAATAGTATACATGCAGAAATTCATATATGTACACCACATAAATACATTTCATATATATATATATATATATATATATATATATATATATATATATATATATATATATATATATATATATACACACATGGTAGGACAGCACATGCCAGTTGCCAGTATGCAGGGCTCCATATATTGAATGATAGACAATAACAGGTAAAACTGTATAATTATAAATGACATGGTAAATAAAAGTCATGCCTGCATCCTAGATAGGTTCAACGCGTTTCATGGTATGAACCACTCTTCAGGGGCAAATGCGTCAACATGTCTAAAAAAAAGACATAGATACAAATAAATCTGATACTGTAACTCAAAAATAATGTCTAGTGTATAATAAAAAGGAAAGGAAGTATCCAATCCTAATAACTTACATGGAGCTAATAAGCAAATCATGTGGTATGGTCAAACCAAGGGCCCATAGGGTAGCCTGTCCCGGGAGCTGAGGTCTGGGACCCGCAAGCAGTGCAGACGTGCACAGAATCTCCCACAAGATAAAAGCCCCCCCATATGTGCTGGGTGATGGTGCATAACCCCAGGATCTGTAACAAATATATAAATAGTCAGAATCGCACATATAGAATAATGCTAATAAAAGTGGGGATAGACACCTTCCACCATAGGAGAATATAAAGAAAAATAAAAAATGTGAGGATATGAAAAGAACCTGAAAGAGGTGAAAGTGACTCAAGCTAAATGGTGTACAGGAAAACAAGAGTGTGCAGGGTATTACAAGAATCCTTATGCTTGATACCCAAAAAGCAGAGATATAATGAGAAAAATAGGTTGAATAAGTGTACCGACCACCATAACGTAGCCAGCAAGGATTACCTTGTATTGGTGTGTATATATGATGCGCAGCATGCACAAGTGTGCGAGTAAAGGACTGTGACAGTGAGAAGGATTTATGTGCACGCATGCCCAATGTACACAGGGCCCGACCAGCGTCACGCTGTGATCTGATAGGGGGTGCCATAACACATTGGAATAAATCCTTTAGTTCTGCATGTGCAGATCACAGCTTGAGCTATGGAGCTCTGCAAACAAGCTTTTTACAACAGACTGCTAAACTGTCTCTGCAAGACAAGTTTATTTGTTTATTACAGGAATTGAATATCAAGCCATCAATTTACAATGCTTTACATTCACATTGGTCCTTGCCTTCAAGAAGCTTGCAATCTAAAGTCCCTACCTCACATGCATGCACAATCTAGGGCCAGTTTTGACAGCAGCCATTTAAATTAGCAATTCTTTGGAGCGTGGAAGGAAAACCCATGGAAGCACAGGGAGAATATGATGGTATCCTAGCTGGGATCGGAACCAAGGACCCCTGTGCTGCAAGGTGGTGATGTGAGCTACTGAGCCACTGTGCTGCCTTACAGGGACTGTTGGGACCTGGACTTGAGCCTGGGACCTCGTCTGTGTCTGATGGTGACTCTACTTGCTGAGCCACCTGGAATCCTGGACAGCTCCTTAGACAATTCCTTAAATGATCTTGTCTTGAATCTTGTTTGCCTTGAACCTTGAACTCTTTGCTCCTCCTCGTGAACTTCTTGATTTAAACCATGTCTCTGCACTTCCTGGTTGCCAGAATATTGTGCCTCCACCAGCCAATATCTCGCTTTTGTCTCTCCTGCTGCTGACCGTATCTTCACTACCTTTCGTTACCTACATATGGCTTGTTCCTTGACTACGCTTCTGCTGAATCCCAACCTGCAACTATTCGTTACCAACATTTGGCTTGTTCCTAGACTACGGTTCTGCTTGACCCCTACCTGCTATATCTGCTACTGGACCCCGGCTTGCTCACCTTCTGGTGGTGCAATCCTGAGGATCGTGACCTGGTACTTACACGCAGCAAAGCCCATCTCCACCATCAGGAGCTCTGGTGAACACCGGTTAGTGCTTAGACCCCGCACCTCAGGTGAACCCATGTCATCAGCCAGGGTGACCTGTGTGAATATCTGCTCCGCTGCTATAGCTAGTGGCCTCAGAGCCTGACTCCAGACCGCGTCAGCGACATTCCAATGAAACAATGAATCATGGCATATAAATATCAGAAGCAAGCGTCTTTATGTTATTAAAAAGGGGTACATTCAGGGGACAAGAAGCTGAATACTGCATTTACGCTCTATGAATAGGTGCGATTTAGCATGAAATGCGCTTGAGGTTTGCATCTGATGCTGGGGTGCCATTATCTGTAGTTTATTAAATTATACCTCTCTGTTGCAAGCTTGATGTCCACCTAGTGTCAGGGCTGGGCTCAGCCCTTCCTTCTCTGAGCTGGCCGGCTAATTTCCAGCTCCTATCTCTCCACAGTTACTCAGCTGTTGATGATATCCTGCTCGTCAGTCCTGCCTACTTAAGCCGTCCAGTCCAGAGGAGCTCGGCCTTCACCTTGGTCACATCAGAAGATCTCCTGCGTTCCTGTTTAAAGACTGGCTTTGCTGACATCCCTTCTGGCTCGAGACCCTGCTTGCTGTTCCACTACTTTGATCCCTGACTTCTGGCTTGGCTGACTATCCGTTCCGGTTACTGAACTTGTTTGGCTCTGGCTATGTTTTGACTACGTTTGTTCTTTTTACTTTTATTATTAAACAAGTGTGATTTAACTGTACTTCTGTCTCGGTCTGATTTCATGGTTTCTGACACCTAGCAGTGATTGTGGGCAAGTTTGAACCGACCTGAAGCGGTAATACTTGTGTGCACATCTGAAAGGGAGATGACAGCGCCCCTGCTGGTAAAAAATGTACAAAATATTAATATATGTTTCAGATTCTTTTTTGTTTTCTTACAAAGAACATCTTTACATTCCCTTGCAATATTTATGGACTCAAAGTGAGTTTTAGGAACTGGCTTACGTGTATCTCCCTTTCAGATGTGTACACAAGTATTACCGCTCCAGGTCGGTTCAGTCTTGCTCACAATCACTGCTAGGTGTCAGAAACCATGAAATCAGAGACAGAAATACAGTTAAATACACAAAGAACTCTTTTTTTATTAGAGCAAGCATGCAGATAGCAACATACATATGACACAAGATAAACACATAGACCGAACAAGTGAGATAAAAATAAATCAGTTCCCTTTTTATCTTCCTCTTCTGTGCAGAGCGACAATTAATTTTATAATATTGGAAGTTGACAGTCAGTGTAACTTTTCCAGGTATTTATTACCGCTGACAGAGATCACAGTACTCCCCTCTGACTCTGCATCTCGCTTTTCTCTGCAGAAAGACGGCTACATCTTTGTTCAAGCATCATCCAGAGTCACCATCTACAACTCTGTACTTCTTGAACTGGGATGCCAGCACAGAGGCGAGTCCTAAAAATCCTGATGCCTGTGCTGTTTTTGTCTGCGTTCATAAATCAAACGACGAAACGCATAGGGCGGAGCCATGCACACATACACACACTCCCACACATGCGCAGCCGAGTGTCGGCCATCTTTGTTTCTGGAGACAGACCTGTTTTTATGTCTGGCATTTTACTACAAACTGTTTGCAATCCACATAAATGTAAGCGCAATTCTTTTTTATAAATTGAAGACATTTGCAAGACTACACTATGTTGAGCCCTTACTTTGCATATTCCACATTCTACTGTGAGTGGGCTGGATCCATTTGGCTGTTTGATGTATCTTCACTATTGAGACCTGTGCTGATGTCCCAGCTCCTGCCATGAAACTCATCCCTTTTGTTTAGTTGAGCGTTTACTGACCACCCTGAGTAAGAGGGTAAGCCTCTGTTAAGAGTATTTTTGGGTGTCACATCGCCTATCCCTGGATTCCTTTCCAAATCTCACACAGTTTCAGTTGGGACATTTTCATATTTACCTTTCTCCAATTCACTTTGGAAGTGTCTAACACTATATTACACATTTTGTTTCTGGACTTTCTATGGAGATTTTTTATTATGTGTTTATCGCTTTTTAGTACTATTAATGAATTGTCCCTTAACTAATACTATTTAATTAGTATTATTTAAGACACAGTTCTAGATTATATGCGCTGTATTTTTTGATGTGTTCACAAATGTCTGACACAGATCAGCCCCTCTTACACTGTCTGCTTGGGGGGGGGGGGGGGACGACCGAGGAAATGTGTCCTCCTGCCTGCAGCAGACTCTGATGACGTAACCTCAGCCTAGACAAAGTCACTGGACCGGAGCTCATGGATGGCTTTTAATTATATTTATTTATTTTTATTATATTATTTTGGATAATAAGATAAGTATTGTGATCCTGGGGAATTTAAAGATCAGAAATGAGCACGTCAACAATGTTTTTAATTTGTAGATCCTCCTTCTGTAAAAAAAATGTCAATCTCTACTTACCTTCTCAATGTTCCAGCCCTGTCCCTGACTTCCCCCTCAGTCCAGTGCCGGCAGTACTCTTTGGGCAGAACAACACTCACCTTATTTTGCCTATTTCCGGTGAGCCCAGCCTGTCATTTACACCCCCCCCCCCCTTGAGGGGGCACATCATCGTACAGGCTGGGATCCACAATACTCTGGGACTCTCATTTTTTTTTATGGCTGTCTGTGTCCCCTTAAGATTTCACATCACTTCCTGTCTATTTGATGGGTATTAGACAGAACAGGAAGTGTGGGGACATCTCCCTAGCGGGGACACAGAGTTTATTACAGGTATAGCTGAGCTAAACTCAGGGATAAGCAAATATTAGCCTGTGGCCCAAATGGCGTTGTGAGCAGGATTCCGGGCCAAGAAATTATTGATTATTGTCTAAATACATCCATCATGTGTATTCCTCCTTGAATCTTTGGTGTGCTTTGCGTATTTCTTCAAGATCTGTGCAGTAATCCGGCGTGAGACTTCCTGTAATAAAGACCGCTCACTGCTGCTCTCGCTCCTTGTGCAGGGGGGGTGACAGGTCTTGTCTCCGCCCCCCTCCTGTAGTTTTCTGTAGTGGGTGGGGCCTGCTGGGTCCCTCCCAGAAGCTCTTCTCTCTGCACAGATTCTGCACAGCACAGTGACGATATCACTGCTACTTTTACAAAGTAATATTTGGGTTTTCAAAGGTATCTGGTGCACACAAAAAGAATTTATATCTTTTGTGGCTATTGAGAAATATATTTAAATAAAACATTCTTCTTTTAACCCCGTCACAACCGCGCTGTAGTTAAAAGAAGAATGGCCGCACTTTGCCGGGAGGCCATCATGTGACGTGCTCCCGTGCTCACACTGCCTGCGCGCCCCCCTGCGGCACACTTTGGCAGTGATCTTTGATCCCTGCATCCTGTGGACGCAGCTGATCACAGACTGGGGTAAAGAGCCAATCATGGCGGTTCTTTACTATGTGATCAGCTGGAGTCCAAACAGTTGATTACGGATGTAAACAAGATTTGCCAGTTATCGTCATTCCGTTCCTCACGCTGACAGCTTGTGAGGAGAGGAGAGCCGAAAACTGGCAAATCCTCGCAATGGGACATCTGCACTGACCATCAGGGCACTGATCATCAGTGTCCTGATGATCAGTGCAGCCCCAACAGTGCCCGCCAGTGCTGCCAATCAGTGCCCATCAGTGATGCCTGTCAGTGCTAATCAGTGCTGCCTATCAGTGCCGCCCATCAGTGCTGCCTATCAGTACTGCCTATTAATGCCCATCAGTGCCTCCTCATCAGTGCCGCCTCTCAATGCCCATCAGTGCCCCTCAGTGCAGCCTATCGGTGAAGGAGACAAATTACTTATTTACAAAATTTTATAACAGAAACTAAGAAAAGGGTTTACCGTATGTACTCGAGTATAGGCCGACCCGTATATAAGCCGAGGCACCTAATTTTACCACAAAAAATTGGGAAAACATATTGACTCGAGTATAAGCCTAGGGTGGGAAATGCAGCAGCTACTGGGTAAACAATGCCCACCTGCAGCCTCACTGTGCCCATTTGCAGCCTAACTGTGCCCATTTGCAGCCTCACTGTGCCCATTTGCAGCCTAACTGTGCCCATTTGCAGCCTCACTGTGCCCACCTGTATCATCAGTGCCCGTCTGCAGCCTCCCTGTGCCCATCTGCAGCCTCACTGTGCCCATCTGCAGCTGTACCTTTGACTACTAAAACAGCGGGTGTCTCCCGCTGTGTCATACAGCCTGTTCAGCGGCCGTCCATTGTAACAAAGCCCCGCCTCCTCCTCGTCCGTGATAGACGGAACACTGATACAGTTTCCCAGCATTGTATCAGTGTTCAGTATTCCGTCTATTACAGACGAGGAGGAGGCGGGGCTTTGTTACAATGGACGGCCGTCGAACAGACTGCATGACACAGCGGGAGACACCTGCTGGTTTAGTAATCAAAGGTATGGCTGCAGATGGGCACCCTCGCTCGAGTATAACCCGAGGAAGGGGGGGTTTCATCCTAAAAAATGTGTTGAAAAACTAGGCTTATACTCGAGTATATACGGTATTTTTCAACATTTTTGGTCTTTTTTCATTTGTTTAGCAAAAATTTAAAAAAACCCAGTGGTGATTAAAAACCACCAGAAGAAAGCTCGATCTGTCTCAAAAAAATTCTAAAAATGCCATATGGGTACAGCGGTGCATGACCGCGCAATTGTCATCCAAAGTGCGACAGCGCTGAAAGCTGAAAATTGGTCTGGGCAGGAAGGGGGTAAAAGTGCGCGATAGGCAAGTGGTTAATATAACTGTTGCACTTTTCAAATGTGAGATGTCCCAAAGAGCATCCTCTGATCTAACAATCACTGATGTCTAGAGTTACATTGTACAGCGTAAAAAAAATAACAAGAACGTCTGTTTTTGTGTCTCCTTCCTGACCATTTATGTTTTTTTGTTTTCCTCTTGTATGTTTATTTCGTCTTTCTTTTTCTCTCTCTCTCTCTCTTCCAGCTTTTTATTACATCCTCTCCTCCGTAGTACTTTTGGTGTCTTGTTTTCCTAATGTCTCCAAAACCAACATCAGAGGTAACAGGAGTTAGTTATTGTGTGCTGCACTTATCACAAGGATCTGCTGGAAGGGAGAAATCTGCTGATTCCACAATTATTGTATTCTTTGTTTCTGGGAGGCTGCTGAGATGTTGCAACCATTTAAAGTAGAAGTTCAGCTTAAACCTAACTCTAAATCTACTTGCAGCAACATTTTAGGACTAACCTATCTAGCCCTGTAAAGAAGAAATCACTATACATACACTACATTAACAAAAGTCTTGGGACACCTGCCTTTACACGCACATGAACTTTATTGCCATCCCAGTCTTATTCCGTAAGGTTCAATATTGAGTTGTCCCACTCTTTGCAGCTATAACAGCTTCACCTCTTCTGGGAAGGCTGTCCACAAGGTTTAGGAGTGTGTCTATGGGAACGTTTGACCATTCTTCCAGAAGCACATTTGTGAGGTCAGGAGGAAGCCTGGCTCGCAGTCTCCACTCTAATTCATCCCAAAGGAGTTCTATTGGGTTGAGGTCAGGACTCTGTGCAGGCCTGTCAAGTTCCTGCGCTTAAGCATGCCAGTTCACAGAACGATCCAAAACACAAAATTCCCAAGCATACTTACCAGCTAGCCAGCATAATATAAAGAAAAAAGTCTAAACTGTTTCCACAATTTACATTGGATGCGAATATATGTGAAGCCGCACTGCCACGCCAAGACCCTCTGCAAAGTGCGGTCCCTAACTGTACTCTAACGTTTCCAAATTGAGAAATATATAGCAAGAAATAAAGTGAGTGTCTAAACTAGTTCAAAAATGTTAAAACAGAGGTTTTTGTTGCATATATTTGCATTCATAAGTGAAGCTACATAGAGCTTCCAGGGATCCCATTGGATCTTCCTTATGGCTTGTGCTTGGTCACAGTGAAACCTCGTATGATTGGGATTTCTGTGTCCCTCTAATGTTTCCAGGGTACATGCCTGTTACCCCTCTAAGTCTTGGGTGCTTGTAGTGATATTGGTGTTAGGTTTAGAAAGTCTCTAGCACTCAAAAAGATTATCTCCACCATTTATTATGAAAAAATTTCATATTATTCCAGCCACTGTTTTATCGCAGGTTCGACAGTACCAGATGATAAAAAAAAAAAAAACTGGCCTCCAACCTCCCCTTATAGCCAGTCCAACACACGCCTAAAAAGTATCAGCATAGCCACACGTCTAACTCCCCTGCTTCCTTCCATAATCCATAGTTACCAAGTAGGATTTATTCCGGGTCGCGTAGCTAGGGATAACACCACAAAAACCCTACACCTCATATCATATGCCAAGCAGCACAACATCCCCACTTGCTTACTGGCGTGTGACGCAGAGAAAGCTTTTGATAGAGTTACCTGGCCCTTCTTACAGGCATCCCTATATCAAATAGGTCTAGGCCCAAAGATATTGTCCGAAATAATGTCACTATATTCAAATCCCTCCGCAAAAGTAACGGTCAGCGGTGAATCCTCGGAGGCCTTCAGGATAAGAAACGGCACAAGGCAGGGATGTCCATTATCACCGTTATTGTTTACGTTTACTATCGAACATGTGGCCCATGCCATCCGCGGTAATGACTCTATCCACGGGATTTCCACACCCTCATCCCCCCGCAAATTATCGCTATATGCAGAGGACTTGCTCCTCTATGTCACTCAGCCGCAAGTCAGCATCCCCTTCATTCCAATGGAGCTTGACCGCTTTGGAGCGCATAGCAACTTTGGATTAAACATCGCTAAGACAGAAGCCCTGATTATTTCGCTGGCACCAAAAGATGTAACCCTTATTCGAGAAAAATTCCCTTTCCGCTGGAAACCAGTTTCGGTTAAGTATTTGGGGACCGAGATCCCTAGGGACTTACAAGACATATACGCCTTAAATTATAGTCCTATGCTGACAAAAAATCGACGTTCTCTAGAATCCTGGCATCATCTCAAGCTCACATGGTGGGGGCGAATGAATGTTCTCAAAATGGACATTCTACCTAAATTGCTCTATTTGTTTCAAACACTACCCATAAACTTACCCAATGCATTCTTCCTTTCGCTTCGCTCCCTAGCGGTCAAGTTCATATGGCAACATCACCCTCCCAGACTTAAGCACAGCATCTTGTGTACCCCCAAAATTCGAGGAGGCATTGGCCTCCCGGACTTTCAATTGTACCATACCTCTGCCATAATCTCGAGACTCCTTGAATGGTTCCCGAGGCCCTTAACCAAACCATCCATGAATATAGAACAAGATATGGCACAGGTAGACCTTCGGGCCCTCTTTTGGGGATATAACGTCAAATTCCGCACCATGAATGGGATCTCTCTAATGACCACAGCAGTGCTCACCTTATGGTATAGCAAATAGAAAAAACTCTCCCTATCCACTGATCCTAGCCCTCTTTCCTCTCTATTCGATAACCCATCACTTCCGACTCATGTCTCCAGAGAACAATGTGGCTCATACATAAGGGAACAATGGCCTACTGCCAGAAAGTTTGTTTACCCCACCACAGGTCATTCCAATCGCCACCAGATAGTCATCCACTCCGACCGTCTGGCTCTCCAGGTTATCCCTAACTCAACACAGCAAGACACTGCATCTTTCAGGACAGGTCCACAGACCACTCATGACATTTGAGGATATCTGTAGTCTCTCTCAGACCCCAAGACACACCCTGTCTCTGATATATAGAGATGTACAGTCCCACATATGTGATTCTCTGCCTAATTACATGCAGAAATGGTCAAGGGATCTGGGCATACCCTGTTTCCCCGAAAATAAGACCTAGCGTGATTGTCGGTGATGGCTGCAATATAAGCCCTACCCCCCAAATAAGCCCTAGTTAAAGTCCTTGTAGGTCTTATTTTCAGGGTAGGGCTTATTTTTGAGGAAACAGGGTAGGGCTTTTGGGGGGGGGGGTAGGGCTTATATGGCAGCCATCACCGACAATCACGCTAGGTCTTATTTTCGGGGAAACAGGGTAGAGATATCCCCGGACCAGTTCTCCATGAAGCCAAACTCCTCTTCTCTGCACCAGTTTCATAGCCACTTGTAAAGCTCCCTAAGCTTCTGCTTCCTTTCTGGTGTGGCTTAAGGTACAGGCAATATTTCTGAAAATACTGCCTTGGAGGTCCTTTTCTTCAACATCAACAGCCCCTAAGTCCCTGAAATCATTTTGTAGGATGCTCCATCTTCCTCTAACTTTGTCATGGGTACCAATATGTACAAAGACAGCTGGGTCCTCCCCAGCCCCACGCAACAATCTGTCCATCCAATCTGCAATGTCCCAAACCCGAGTGCCTGGTAAACAACATACTGTTTGGAGTTCACGATCTTTGTGACAGATTGCTGTCTCTGTCGCTCTAATAATTGAATCCCCTACAACCAGTATCTACTTATCCTTTCTTGTAACCTTGCCCCCATCTTTACCGGAGGAAATGTTCCCATGGTTCCCCTGGCATTTTGGTGGAGTCTCAATGTCTGGTACAGTACCAATGTGCACATCACACTCTATTGGAGTTTGCACATGAGCGTCACACTCTGCTGTATCTGAACGTGAGCATTACACTCTTCTGGAATCTGAACGTGAGCGTCACACTCTTCTGGAGTCTGAGCATCACACTCTTCTGGAGTCTGAGCATCACACTCTTCTGGAGTCTGAATGTGGGCAACACACTCTTCTGGAGTCTGAATGTGGGCAACACACTCTTCTGGAGTCTGAATGTGGGCAACACACTCTTCTGGAGTCTGAATGTGGGCAACACACTCTTCTGGAGTCTGAATGTGGGCGACACACTCTTCTGGAGTCTGAATGTGGGCAACACACTCTTCTGGAGTCTAAACATGAGCGTCACACTCTTCTGGAGTCTGAATGTGGGCATACTTGCAACTACACCCAAAAATACATTCTGCTACTGCTCCCGAGTATGGCGATACCACATGTGTGAGACTTTTTCACAGCCTGGCCACATAGAGAGGCCCAACATGCAGGAAGCATCGTCAGGTGTTCTAGGGATATAAATTACACATCTAATTTATTGGCTTCCTATTACACTTTTGAAGGCCCTGGAGCACCAGGACAATGGAAACGCCCACAAAATGACCCCATTTTGGAAAGCAAACACCCCAACCTATATTCTATGAGGCATAATGAGTCTTTTGAACATGTCATTTTTACCACAAGTTTTTGGAAAATGTGGAAAGTAAATGAATATGCATTTTTTACACATTTGTATGGCACTGAAGGGCACTGATGAGGATCCACTGATAGGATGGCACTGATGTGCACTATTGGGCACTGATGAGCACTAATAGGGCACTGTAGTGGCACTGAAGAGCACCGATGGCACTGTAGGGGCACTGTAGTGGCACTGATGGCACTGATGTGGCACTGTGATGGCACTGATGGACACTGTGATGGCACTGATGTGGTCCTATGATGGCACTGATGGGTAATCTGATGCATTGTAGGGCACTCTGATGGCACTGATGTGGCACTGTGCTGGCACTAATGGGAACTCTGATGTGGCACTAATGGGCACGCTGATGGCACTTATGTGCACTATTGGGCACTGATGAGCACTAATAGGGCACAGTAGTGGCACTGATGGCACTGTAGGGGCACTGATGTGGCACTATGATGGCACTGATGGGTACTCTGATGGCACTGATGTGGCACTGATAGCACTCTAGGGCACTTTGATGGCACTGATGTGGCACTGTGATGGCACTAATGGGAACTCTCGTGGCACTGATGTGGCACTGATGGGCACTCTGATGGCACTGTGATGGCACTAACGGGCAATCTGATGGCACTGATGTGACACTGATGGGCACTCTGATGGCACTAACGGGCAATCTGATGGCACTGATGTGGCACTGATGGGCACTCTAATGGCACTAACAGGCAATCTGATGGCACAGATGTGGCACTGATGGGCACTCTAATGGCACTAACAGGCAATCTGATGGCACTGATGGGCACTCTGATGGCACTGTAAGGCACACTAAATGCAGCCATCTCAGCTGCACTGTGTCTCCCTCCTCTCCTCAAATTCTGTATCGGTGTGAGGAGAGAGCTGAACCGGACATGACGCCAGTTTGTTGACAAAGTGATCGCTCCATCATTGAATGGAGCGATCACGTGGTAAAGGGCCACTGTGATTGGCCCTTTACCCCAATCCGTGATGCGCTGGGTCCTGCGGACTCAACCATCATGAACACTACCTGGTGCGCGCGAGAAGCGTGTGCACGGGAGGTCGTCATATGATGGCCTCCCAGAACTAGCCAGCCACGCTGTAGCTGTCATTCAGCTATAGCGCGGTCGACGAGTGGTTAAAGTGATTGTAAAGGACTTTATCTGACTGCTGATTTTAATGCACATTGTGAGAAGCTCACAGTGTGCAGTGAAATCAGAGTAAGCAATTTCAGTCCAGAAGTGGAACCTGTACAGGACTGAAGGCTGGAGGTCAGCTTTAACCCCTAACAATCAAGTGCCAGGTGACAACACAGGAGCAAATTTAGGGGACAAGGGCAGAGCGTTGTCACCCCACAATAGGAAGCACCTACTACATATCTCAGCAACAAAAGGAATTGATTCCGTTTTCCTCTTTCCTGAGATTTACTGTTTGATGTGTTACAATGTATCTTCATAATTGCCTGACACGTTGCTGCGTGCTGGAACTATGCAGAGAATGACGAATCTTCAAGCCTAACAGCCAAATACGGCCTGAATGTATGACAGATCCGAAAACTCACTTCTCCCCGTAACACTCTCTGGATGGGTATCAGCGATAAAATCACTCCCTGCAATTTACTTCCTTCTACAATGAAAATTCTTCACATGCCGGACGGCGCTCATTCACACCACTCATTCATCTACGCACAATTATTAACCACTTGAAGACCAGGTCGTTTTCTGACATTTGTTGTTTACAAATTAGTATTTTTTGCTAGAAAATTACTTAGAACCCCCCCCCCCCCCCCAAACATTATTTATTATTTTAACAGAGACCCTAGAGAATAAAATGGCGGTCGTTGCAATTTTTTATGTCATACGGTTTTTGCGCAGCGGTTTTTCAAACGCTATTTTTTTGGGGAAAAAAATACACTTTAACTACTTCGTATCCGGGCCAATTCTGACACTTCGCTCCTACATGTAAAAATGTACTTTTTATTGCAATTTTTCAAACGCAACTTATTTTGAGAAAAAAAAAAAACCCTTTCATAGATAAAAAAAAAAAAAAAAAAGAAGAACACTAACGTTAGCCCAATTTTTTTGTCTAATGTAAAAGATGATGTTACTGCGAGTACATAGATACCTAACATGCGATGCTTTAAATTGTGTCTGCCCATGTAATGGCGGCAAACTACAGTGCTTAAAATTCCTTCTAGGCGAATGCTGACAGGTTAACCGTTTAGAGTTAACACAGGAGGTCAGGCGCTAGAATTACATCTATGCAAATCCAGATATTACCTTGTAAAAGTAGTGGTGACATCACCATGCTGTACATAGCCTGCGCACAAAGCAGAGCTGTAGGAGGGGCCCAGCAAGCTCCACCCACTGCAGAAGACTACAGTAGGGGGAGGAGACAAGACCTGTCATTCTGCACAAGCAGAGAGAGCAGCAGTGGCCGGTCTTTATTACAGAGGTAATATCTCACACTGGATTACTGCACAGATCTGGAAGAAATACACAAAGCACACCAAGATTCAAAGAAGAAAACACATGACAGTTGGATTTAGACAATATTGACTTATCCCGGAATGCTGCTCACAGTGCCATTTGTGCCCCAGGCACAGGAGTTCTTGGCACTGACATCCTTTAGTTATAGTCAGCTTAAAAAAAAGTCTAGTAAAACCATTAGAAAAAAAAAAATCAGAATGAATGAGAACAAACCATGTTTAGTGCTGAGCAGCGCATGCGTTAAACACTTTCCAGTGTTCCCTTCATAAAAATACCTCTGCTCTGAGTACAGAAAACCGATGCCCTGTAAATAGACGAGAGCCGAAAACCTTCAGAAACTTTTAGGTTATTTCTATCCTAAATGGATGTTTCGGCTTTGGGGGACACAGATGGATTGAGGTCTCGGGGGGGGGGGGGGGGAGTGTTTTCTCCACAATACTTTGTAGTGTATTTAAAAAATAAATAGCACGGGGGGCGCATGCGCGGCGCGATGCGGAACGGAAGCTGCTGAGCTGAGCTCCGTCCGACGAGGCAGGCCAGGCACGATACCCGGGGCTATTCCCAGCGTAAAATAGCACCATCCGACCGATCACCCCTGCGGGATCAACTTGTGCATGCCATCCAGCAAAAAAGAGCGACAGAACCGCTCCCAACACACCCTCACAAACTACCTCATTACTATGGAGAAGAAGACCCAAAATGGCGCCGGCCATCATGCGGCCTCCAGCGGTCCGGAACACACAGCTAAAGACAGTGAGTACCCTCAACCCCTTTCTAAAGCTGACCTTGATGCAAGCCTCTCAGCAATCTATGACAGATTTGTGGACAAACTAGAAAGAGAGATTCACAAATCTACCACTGCTCTCTCACAGGAGATTGCTAGCATAGGAGGCCGCACTGACCTACTAGAAGCCAAGCATGATGAACTAGCCATTGCACACAATGACCTCAGAAAGGACTATGAAACATTGGCAGACAGTTTTTCTTTCATGCAAGCTCACATCGAAGATCTCGATAATAGAAACAGGAGGAATAATATAAGAGTGCGTGGTGTCCCAGAGTCAGTCACTGACATAAATAAGGTTATTACAAAGCTTTTCCATGATCTCGTACCAGACAAACCCCTCTCTGCTTTTGCTTGTGATAGAATGCACAGGGCACTGCGCCCAAAACCTACTGCAGATAAACCTCCAAGAGATATTATAATGTGCATGAAAGACTTTCTTACCAAAGAAGATGTAATGCGTGCCGCCAGAAATTCCCCATCCATAGAGTTAGATGGAACAAGGCTGCAGATTTTCCCTGATATCTCCCCTGCGACTTTAGACCGAAGACGCAGAATGAAAGAAGTCACAAATGTTCTTCAATCAGCCAGAATCAAGTACAGATGGGGATTCCCATTCAAATTATCATTAACCCATAATGGCAATTCCTATACGGTCTATAACGTCATTGAAGGAAAAGACTTACTCATTAAACTAGGTCTACTAGACCCACAACCATCACAGCGTTTGCCCGCCACTCCCAGATCTTCACCTATTTGGTCCACACCTTCGACCAGACGCATCCCAAGAGACCAAAGAAGATGGCAACAACACTCCCCCCAAGATCGTGTCTCCTGATCTGTTTACACAACAATCAAGCCTGCGACTTTATGACCACTTGCTTGTGATGTCCTTCTATCTCCAGCTTTGACCTTCCTCCCCTATCTAACTCCCCAGTGGAGTATATACCCTCTTACTTACAGTAAATGCCCCTGATTCTACAATTAACTCTAGCTCAAAATTTTAGAGCAAATCACCTGTTCAATCTCCTACCCAGATGAACAATACTATTTTTGTTTTTTCGTCCTAATTTTTCATGGACCTTTTGTTTCTGGGAGGAAAAAGTTTGTAAGAGGTCGCAACGGGGGTGGTGGGGTCAAAAAGGGTAACCCCCATGTTCCCATGTTCCCATTATTTTCTATATATAATGTTCTGGTTTTTTCCGCTTTTTTTTTTATTTTTATTTTTCTATTTTTTTCTTCCTCTCACTTATTCAGGTATTCTAATCTAATATTCATTATCTCTACCTAAGTTTAGATATTATTGTTATGTCACTCTAACCCAGATATAGCAGGGTAATGGTAGTGAGACATAAAACATTATAAAAATGTTCTCCACGTTTATATCTTGAGGACTTATACCATTTTTGTGATACACTAATGTTATTAATATTATGTGTTTACCATGCACCAATCTTTTTCTTGGTTTCATACCTAGACTTTACTCTACTAATGCCTGGCCTATCCGCCGTCGCTAGTTTGTCCCCCATTCTACCAGAGGGGCCTGCGGCCCTTTCTTCCCCTAGTGGGTTGCTGCGACCCCCGCTGGTGGAATTTGGACGTTCTCGTCCTTTGAAAAAATTTAAAAGGCTGAACGACCTTATGTCCTTCAGTCCCCTTTTTCTTGTTATTTTAATAGTTGTTTTTTTTGCCCTTATGGCAATTTATGCAAATATTATATTTTATGGAAGACTTTTTATTACAGTTCATTTAATTTTGGGTAATTTCAACAGTATAACAATCATTACTCATTGTAATAACACACTGAATTCAAACCTTAACACAAAGCTATTGATCTCATTTCGATTTATGAAATCACATACAACCTATTACTTCATTATCATCCTACTAGTATTCCTTCCCCTATTTTGGTATATACCGTTCCTTATCTATATAATTAGAGTTATTTTCCTCAACTACTATGGGTCTTAAAGTATTCTCCCATAATGTCCAAGGCTTTAATTCCCCCAATAAACGTAAAAAAGCATTCAAACAGTACAAAAGATTGGGTGCTGATATAATACTAATGCAAGAAACCCACTTCTCTACTTCCAATCACCCACAATATTTTGATAAATCATTCAACCAATCCCATTATACTACATTCTCCAACAAATCCCGTGGTGTCGCTATTTTTATTAAAAATTCCATAATTTTTGAACCCCATTCTATCTACAAAGATGTGGATAGTAGATTTATCATACTGAAAGGCTGTATAAATAGGAAAAATATCACTATAGCTTCTATATACGCCCCAAACGAGGCCCAGACAACATTCTTCACCAAATTCTTCAACGTATTAGAGCAATATATTTCACCTCATTTGATAATTGGAGGCGACTTCAACCTCTCTGCACACCCTGCTCTTGATAGAAGTAAAATAGCCCCCTCCTCCAAAGCTTTCAGTAAAACTATAAACCGCTCTCTTAGCAAACTGCAGCTCATTGATTCTTGGAGGGCCCATAATATTGGTATCAGAGCATATACTCACTATTCTCACCCCCACAATTGTTTTGCCAGATTAGACTATATTTTCTGCACACCAATCCTCTTGGCAAACTCTTCAAATACTGATATACACCCATGCCCATGGTCAGATCACAATATAGTAGAATTTGATACCTCCCATATTGGCATGACTCCTACCCCTTTTAATTGGCGCCTTAATGATTCTCTCTTATCTAACCCTTCTACCGTCCAACAAATAAATACCCACATTGAAGAATACTTCCACATAAACACTTCAGAAGATGTCCTCCCTACCTCAGTCTGGGCAGCCCACAAAGCGGTCTTGCGGGGTCATTTGATTAATATTGCCGCAGCCAGAAATAAATCTAAACTGACAGAAATTAAATGTCTTACAAAAGAACTACATGATTTATATAATAAATTAAACCACAATACCACTCCAGATATAGTAAATCTTATTCAGATAAAACGTAAATCCCTAAACACTTTACTTTCTGAAGACACAGAGAAATCCCTCAGATTTTCCAAAGCCAAATTCCTACTACATGGCAACTCTTCCTCATCAATGTTTGCCAGGAAACTAAATCAAGACACTAAACCCCCACACGTATATAAACTACGAAACCAAAAAGGCAATATCGTAACGCACCCCCAAGATGTCCTAAACATTTTCACCTCATTCTATAAAAACCTCCTTTCTGGCCCCCAAACACACCCACCTCTCACCACATTAGACTGGTTAAACTCCCTTCAACTCCCTAAACTTACCCAACTCCAAGCTTCTTCATTGAATGATCCTTGTACGGACAGCGAAATTCTCAATATAATAAAGAACCTCAAAACATCGACAGCACCAGGCCCAGATGGCTTCACCACATCATACTATAAAAAATTTGCCTCCTTACTGACTCCCAGCCTTACAAAAATGTTTAATTATATCCTTACAGGTGGTCACTTCCCAGAAGATATGTTACTGGCCAACTTATCATTAATCCCTAAACCTGAAAAAGACCATTCCCTTCCCCAAAATTTTCGCCCTATTTCAGTCCTCAACAATGACCTTAAACTATTTGGCAGATTACTGGCAAACAGGCTTGCTACAGTTATCACATCTCTAATCCATACGGATCAAACGGGATTTATCCCAGGCAGACAAATAGTCGATAACATCAGACTTGTCACAAACATTGTTCAAGATGCCAACCTTTATTCTCGCCCCCTATATCTGCTTAGCCTTGACATCCACAAGGCCTTCGATAGCGTTAATTGGTCATACCTTAATCACCTCCTACCTAAATTCGGCATATCAGAAAAATTTATACATGGATTTAATGCTCTTTATCATTTACCCCAAACCAGAATTAAAATTCCAGGGATCAACTCTGATTTCTTTCCCCTAAGCAGGGGAACCAGACAGGGCTGCCCTCTCTCTCCTCTCCTTTTCGCCTTAGCCATAGAGCCCCTCGCAGTTGCCATCAGAAATAACCCTAACATCAAAGGCTATCAAAAAGTTCCATATAACTTTAAACTCAGTCTTTACGCAGATGACGCACTTTTATTTTTAACAGACCCACTAATCTCAATACCCAACCTTCTCTCTGATCTCCATTCATTCCATAAACTCTCTGGTCTTTTTATTAACACCAACAAATGCTCCATTTTACCTATAAACAGCCCCCCAGATCTAACCTCACTTCTGAAAAAAAACTTCAACTTCCTTTGGCCTTCACACTCCTTTAAATACTTAGGAGTTAACATTACAATATCCCATAATCTATTATATAAAAGTAACTACCTTCCCCTTTTCTCACGAATCAACTCACTGTTAAAAATCTGGTCCTCTTACCATATTTCCTTTCTCGGAAGGATTTGTGCTTTTAAAATGACAATCCTTCCAAAATTATTATACTATTTTAGAGCACTTCCCATTAATGTACCCAAAACCAAACTGGAATCTATACAACGTGAAATTAATAAATTTATCTGGAATAACAAAAAACCCAGGTGTAGTTACAATCTCATGCATAGACCACAAGATAGAGGTGGGCTGGGACTTCCCAACCTTTGGCTTTATTTCTTAGCAACCAAACTAGTACAAATGGCTCAGTGGTCTTCCCCTAATGCAAATATCCCCTGGTTGACCTTTGAATCCACCTCTATTCATCCATTAAACATCAGAGGAATTTTGTGGTCCAACACAAAACTACACCATATTCTTAGTAAAAAAAACACTTTAATTGCCCACCTTATACTTCTCTGGAATAAAATCAAAGATAACTTTAAACTCCTCTCTGCAACTCCTCCACTGGCCTCATTCTTGGGGGACCCCAGATTTCCGCTCGCATTCCTTGACCACACACCCTTTCACAACTGGATCAAAAACAATCTTACCACATTAAAGTCTATCACACTTAGCTCTAAATTTCCATCTTTTGCCTCATTACAATCCAGATGCAATTTCCCCCCTTCGGAGTACTACCATTTCACCTTGGTCCGCGAGTTCTACTCTACATACTACTCACTATCTGTCAATCCCCCTAGTACTTTATTCGAACACATTTGTATCTCTTCACCTAGAGACAAGAGACTAATATCCTTCCTATATAATAATCTCAATAACTTTCTCCAACCTGAAAAAACAGGCCCCATGATTAGATGGGAAGCAGAGATTGGAAGCTCATTCTCAACGGACTCGTGGACCAAGATGATCAAAAACCTCCGCAAAAGTAATTGCGCTGCTGCATTTAAAGAATCTCCATTAAAACTTCACATCAGGTGGTACATGACTCCATCTAGGATACATTCCTTCTACCCCTCAACCTCCCCGAACTGTTTCAGAGGTTGTCCTTTGGAGGGCAGTTATATGCACATCTTTTGGAGCTGTGATTTCTTGAAACCAATATGGGATAAGTTAATCAATATACTAGAAAATCCTCTTAAGAAAAAAATTTCCCTATCCCCCCAAATATGCTTATTATACGCTACAGTTCCAGATGTTCCAACTCCCTGCAGTGGATTAATCCACTCTTTAATCAGTTCAATACACTGGATGATAGCTCTCAATTGGAAATCACAAAACCTACCATGGCCCCAGGTGGAATCTAGAATGGAATCACTTAGACTTTCCGAAAGAATCCATCATACCCTATTTGACACTATGCATATTTATAACGAAAAATGGAAGTTCTGGCCCTTATCAAACCCTCAACATTCATAATTCTTCACTCCATTCTGGAATTCATTCCTATATTTTGTTGGTTTTTATGATAACGTATCACCTACACTCTAACGATCAAATATTATTAACCATCCTTCAGTATCAGCTTTGTTTTATATGTCCCTTACATCTTTATACAATGTCTTCATTATATTTTATTCACTAATTACCCAACTTTGTATATTCTACTTTCATATACTACTCATGTTAAACCATATTGTTATACTCTGCAACTGCTTTATTATATGTCTTTCAAATAAACTTTTGTAAACAAAAAAAAAAAAAAATAAATAGCATATCAACTCACCCAGTGAAGGTTTATGTACATTTTGTTCTGTGTGAATGGGGCAAAAACCAATGTTGTTAGGCGTTTTCTTGTGCTGGTCAAATGTTTTTAATTGATTTACATGGAAAATACTGCATCTGGCCACTAGATGGTGCTAAGTATCATACTTAGCGCCATCTAGTGACCAAATGTGGTATTTTCCATTCTGGTCAATTGATTTTCATTGCTGTGGTTTTCAAACTGCATCCCGGGGGGCCAGATGTGGTCCTTTTCTGTTTGTTTGTTTTTAATCCCACCCTTAGGGTACTTTCACATTGAGGCACTTTACAGGCGTTTTAGCACTACAAATAGCACCTGCAAAGAACCTGTAAAGTGCCTTTCCTGTCACTTCAGTGTGAAAGCCCTTATACACCGCTCCTCCACCGCCCCTGCCTATTGGAATGCATGGACAGCGCTGCCGAATTGCCTGCACAGAGCTTTAGCAGCGGCGCGACACGGACGCTATTAACCCCTTCTTCAGCCGCTAGCGAAAAAGCGCTGCTAAAACGACAGTAAAGCGCCGCTAAAACTAGCGGCGCTTTGCCACGTCGCAATCATCGCCCCACTATTTCATGTACTGACACCAATAATGGGGCGCTATTCCTCTCAATAACACCAATGATGGGGTACCATTCCTCCTAATGGCACCAATGATGGGGCGCTATTCCTCCCAATGATGGGGCATTATTCTGCCCAATGACACCAATGATGGGGCACTATTCCGCCCAATGACACCAACAATGCTGCATCATTCCTCCCAATAACACCAACAATGGGGCGATATTCCGCCCAATGACACCAATGATGGGGCGATATTCCTCCCAATGACACCAATGATGGGGCACCATTCCTCCCAATGACACCAATGATGGGGCACCATTCCTCCCAATGACACCAATGATGGGGCACCATTCCTCACAATGACACCAATGATGGGGCACCATTCCCCCCAATGACATAAGTGATGGGGCGCTATTCCTCCCACTGACATCAATAAGGGGGCACCATTCCTTCCAATGACACCAATGATGGGGCACCATTCCTCCCAATGACACCAATGATGGGGCACCATTCCTCCCAATGACACCAATGATGGGGCACCATTCCTCCCAATGACACCAATGATGTGGCACCGTTCCCCCCAATGACATCAGTGATGGGGCGCTATTCCTCCCACTGACATCAATAAGGGGGCACCATTCCTCCCAATGATGCCAATGATATGGCACTATTCCTCCCAAGAACCCCAATGATGAGGCACTATTTCTCCCAAAAACACCTACAAGTCTTCCCACTGACATCAATGATGGGGTATTGTTTGCTTCCACTTATGCCAGGGTATTTTCTACTGTCACTGACCACAGTCTGGCCCCCTCTAAGGTCTGAAGGACAGTAAACTGGCCCTTTGTAAAAAGGAAAATACTGCATTTGGCCACTAGATGTACGTAGTGCCACCTAGTGACCAAATGCAGTATTTTGCATTGTAAATCAATTAAAAACATTTGACCAGCCCAAGAAATAGCCTGATAACGTTTGTTTCTTGTGCCTCATCGTGCAGAACAAATGTTCATGCACTTTCACTGGGAAAATGAATACTCTAATTACTATTCATAAATACAACCCCTTTGTGTCTCCTGCCATGGCCAAAATGATGACGCCACTTCCCTGCAATTGGCATGTCTTTCTCTTTTGCGTAATGAGAAATCCATTGGAGAGCTGAAGCATGCTGCCGAACTGGAAATTAGCATGAAGATCTATTGGCCATAGAGACCCCAAAGATATAGGGGACAATTAGGGGATAACTAATTAATAATAACGTAACTATTACTAGCCAACAAATTATAGGTATTGGAATTTCCTTTCACATTTGGCTGTTAGTGAATTTTTTTCAAATTTTCGAATTATCCGAAATAACGAATGCCGTATCTAAACGGATGGAACGTAATGAATTAATAATAATAAATTACAATAATAATAATAAAAACTTTGTATTATTATTTATTATTAATTTGTTCCATTCCATTCATTTAGATGCGGCATTCGTTATTTTGGATAATTCATAACTTCGGATAAATTCATATTTGTTGTGTTCACTAACAGCCAAATTTGAAAGGAAATTACAATACCTGTACTTGTTAAGTTATTTTTAGTTAGTTAAATTTCAGATTTTTATATTTCCAAATGTTTGGGTTTTCAAATTTCAGATTTTTTTTTGAATTTCCGATTTTTTTTTTTTTTTTTAATTTCTGCTTTTTTTTGGATTTTTTTTGAATTTCCAATTTTTTTTTTGTTGAATTTCCGATTTTCTTTTTGAATTTCCAATTTTTTTGAATTTCCAATTTTTTCGAATGATCTTATTTTTGTCTTATTATTTGTCCTCGATGTCCAAGCAGAATTAACAGCGCGGTGCCACCTTCAGGCTAGTGGAAATTCTGCAGCCCACACCTACCTACACATTTAAAGGGGTTGTAAAGGTAAAAATTTTTTCACCTTAATGCATTCTATGCATTAAGGTGAAAAAACTTCTGACAGAGCCGCCGCCCCCAGCCCCCCCGTTTTACTTACCTGACGCCTCGAATCTACGCTGCTCGTTCTGGTCATCTTCGCTGCAGCTCAGCCTGGTCGCTGATTGGCTGCAGTGGATGGATTGAAAGCAGCGCAGCCATTGGCTCGCGCTGCTGTCAATCACATCCGATGACGCGGCGCGCCGGGGGGCGGGGCCGAGTGATACAGCGAGCGGCTATAGCCGCCGGCTGTATCACGGGAGCGCGCCCGCAAGCACTCACCACCATGCGAGGGAGCTCGCATTAAGGTGGTTAATGCTTGCGGGGAGGAGCTGAAACAGCCGCCGAGGGACCCCAGAAGACCAGGTTCGGGGCCACTCTGTGCATAAACGAGCTGCACAGTGAAGGTAAGTATAACATGTTTGTTATTTTTTTTTTTTTTTTAAATTACCTTTACAAACGCTTTAAACCTGGGGTTAGAGCTGGCCGATTTTCTCCCCAAAAAAAAAACTCAATTCACTATTTTAATCGAGTTTTTTTTTTTTGGATGGACACCGCGCCGGTCCTCAGGAGCTGCGGGCATGAGTTTTTTAGGCAAGGCCGTGGCTTCAGCCTAGTCCGCGGCGTCCGGCCTCAGCGGGACCGGTGTCACCAGGACCGGTGTCTGCGCCGGTCCTGGTGGAAAAAAAAATCGATTTGCTGAAAATTTGAATCGATTTGACGTCTCAACTCGATTCAAGATTCAAATGGATTTTTCCCCAGCCTTACCTGGGGTACACCACTAATAGACCTTTTATGCCCCGTACACACGAGCGGGTTTTCCATCGGAAAAAACTTGAATGGTTTTTCCGACGGAATTCCGCTCAAGCTTGCCTTGCATACACACGGTCAAACAAAAGTTCTCTGAACTTTCGACCGTCAAGAACGCGGGGATGTACAACGCTACGACGAGACGAGAAAATGAAGTTCAATGCTTCTGAGCATGCGTAGAATTGTTTCCGAGCATGCGTAGGAATTTTGCGCGTCGGAATTTGTACAGATGATCGCATTTTCGGATAGGAACTTTTCACGACCGAAAAATAGAGAACCTGCTCTCAATCTTTTGCTGGCTGGAATTCCCCCAGCAAAAGATCGATGGAGCATACACACGGTCACATTTTCCGACCAAAAAGCTCACATGGCGGAATTTCCGATCGCGTGTACGCGGCATTAGAGTAAGAATCGTTATCCATTACTCTCTGACTACGATCTTTTAGCCAGTTTTCTGTTCCATTTACAGACTGATATTTCCAAGCCTGTAGACTTTACCTTACACATGAGCCGCGTGTGGGGAACTGTGTCAAACGCTTTTGTAAAGTCCAGGTGTATTATATTCACAGGAACTCCTTTGTCTAAGGTTTTACTTACTTCCTTATAAAAAGAAAGCGGCTTTGTTTGATAACTTCAGTCTTTTGTGAATCTATTCTGCCCATTGCTTATACTATTGCTTTCTAAGGGATGAATAGGGAAGATCTACAGTGCCTTGAAAAAGTATTCATACCCCTTGAAATTTTGCACATTTTGTCATGTTACAACCAAAAACGTAAAATTGGGATTTTATGTGATAGACCAACACAAGGCGGCACATAATTGTGAAGTGGAAGGAAAATGATAAATGGTTTTCAATTAGTTTTTTTTACAAATGTGTGAAACGTGTCAATACTTTGTAGAGCCTCCTTTCACTGTAATTACAGCTGCAAGTCTTTTTGGGGACGTCTCTACCAGCTTTGAATATCTAGAGAGTGACATTTTTGCCCATTCCTCTTTGCAAAATAGCTCAAGCTCTGTCAGATTGGATGGAGAGCGTCTGTGAACAGCAATTTTCAAGTCTTGCCACAGATTCTCAATTGGATTTAGGTCTGGACTTTGACTGGGTTATTCTAACACATGAATATGCTTTGGTCTAAACCAGTGGTTCTCAACTCCTGTCCTCAGGACCCACTAACAGGCCAGGTTTGCAAGATAACTGAAGTACATCACAGGTGATATAATTTGCTGCTCAGTGATTGCAATATTCTAGTCTGCATCTCCCCAAGGTAATACTTAAAATCTGGCCTGTTGGTGGGTCCTGAGGACTGGAGTTGAGAACCACTGGTCTAAACCATTCCATGGTAGCTCTGGCTGTATGTTTAGTGTCGTTGTCCTGCTGGAAGGTGAACCTCCGCACCAGTCTCAAGTCTTTTGCAGACTCTAATGTCGCGTACACACGAGCGGACTTCTAGTCCGCCTGAACTGCGAAGGACTTTTCGACGGAGTTCCGACGGAGTTCCAACGAAACGGACTTGCCTACACACGATCACACCAAAGTCCGATCGTTTCGAACGTGATGGCGTACGACCGGACTAGAATAGGGAAGTTCATAGCCAGTAGCCAATGGCTGCCCTTGCTTCCTTTTTTGTCCATCGGACTAGCATACAGACGAACAGATTTTTTGATCAGACAGGGGGAGGAGCTAGATTTCCTTAACCTCCCTGGCGGTATGATTATTTCAGATTTTTACGTCTCAAAGTGATACAATTATTTTGCATAGAAATTTGGCGTTTTATATTGTAGGTCTGTAATTCTTAGCGATAACACACTTAGATCTGTCCACCAAGAGCCTAGTAGATATCCCGGGTATGATGAAGTTTGAAACACAAAAACTTTTGCACATTTTATATTTTATAATATAATAAATATATAACATTTTATAATATAATAAATATAAATAATTTAAAAAAATAATAATATAATAATAATAAAATAAATTTCCCCACGATTCACTATCGCTCAATTCTGCAAGTGTTCTAATTTACTATCGCTGTTTTCTAGCTGGTCTAAAGCCACTTTTGACGTAAAGGGACACTTTTTGGTTGCTATGGACAATCTCCAGGTTCCAGGCAGAAAGAACAGTATATATAATATAAAACTGCATGCAGGGCATGGGCCAAAGCACTGGGGACAAAAGGTATGTGAATTGATTTCATACAGCACTGTAATCTGTAAGTGTTATGATTTTGACATTTTTTTGAGTTTGCCGCCAGGCTCCGCCCCCGTGCGTCGCGGCGCTCGCAGGGAACGGAGCCTGGCACAGACAGGCTTCGGGCAGACGGACGGAGCCCGCAGACACCGCGGGGGGACATCGCAGGATCCTGGGGACAAGGTAAGTAACCAGCACCAGGATCCCGAGATTTAATCCCGAGTGTGGCTCGGGGTTACCGCTAATGGTGCTGAGCTTTAACCCCGATCCACACTCGGGAAAACCGTCAGGGAGGCTACAGCAGAATTTTACCCATAACAACCTGATAAAACATAACGTTCTATAGCAAGGAACATACATTCCACATTAATAATTATGCTACCAAAATGAGTGTGTGCTGTAAATTGCCTCCAGCATTGTTCCTGTTTCTTCTTGCTGGAGGCCGCCATTTTGCTGAAGCCCAGAGCCCCTCAGCAGAAGTAAATCATAAAGTAGAACCAAACCCATCGATTTAACGGTTTAAAAAAGTTACTTTCCTGGAATGCTGGGATTGCTAACTATCACATTTGGCTTGTATTCTCAACCAAACTGTCAAACCATGAAATGGCTGGTGTCATAACTGACCACACATACAGCACCATGGCAGTTGAAGATCAAACAGAAGCAGCTTCCTTGGCTGTAAAGGATAGGAGGGTTTAATTCTACTTTAAGGATGTCAGCAGATCGGCCTCCATAAATTCGTGGGTGCCAGCAACTGAGCATGTGCAGAGCGGGGTGAGACAATGTATTACTGGATTTTAAACAGTATAGACACTTATTTTTAATGTTTTACATATCTATACCTGCAAAAAGGGGCCTGAAGCGATCTAGCAGCACTTATTTTCTAACTAAAGTTCCACTTTAATAGGGGTCTAATACGGACAAGCAAGTGACTCGAGCCCAACCAATAGTGTATAAGGAGTAGCAAAGTGCTCTTTTCTAAGGGAAGAAGAGGGAGGAGCTACACCTTTTTTTACTTTGGGCCTTGTACAGACAAGTTAGTGACACCGAGGTCAACCAATAGTGTACAGGCATACCCTACTTTTAAGTACACAATGGGGTTTATTTACTAAAGCTGGAAAGTGCAAAATCAGGCTCACTTCTACATAGAAACCAATGAGCTTCTAACACCAGATTGTTCAATTAAGCTTTGGTAATAAAACCTGGAAGCTCATTGTTTTTTTGCAGAAGTGAGCCTGATTTTGCACTTTCCAGCTTTAGTAAATAAACCTTATTGTGTACTTAAAAGTGGGGTATGCCTGTATATGGAGTAACAGAGTGCTCTTTCCCAGGGGAAGAAGAGGGAGGAGCTACATCTCTTTACAAGGGGTTTAATACAGACCAATGAGTGACAGTGAAGCCAACCAATAACGTTTAAGCAGTAGGTGAGTGCTACTTTCTATTGGACAGGCCATGTCTTCTTACTAACAGCCTATCACTGACAAGTGAGTGATATAGGGGCCAACCAAAAGCATATATGGAGTAAAGGACAGCTCCTACCTAGGAGCTGTCCTTTACTGAAGGACAGCTCCTAGAAGAGGGAGGAGCTATGTTTCCTTAAAGTAAACCCTGGTGGGTTTTGTTTCCTCTTTATTTCCCTACGAAGCTAAAGCATAATGGGCTACTAGTAGCCCATTATGTGTCACTTACCTGAAACCGATCCCCGCAATGTCACCGTTGTCCCCACTAGCAGGGAGCGTCCATCTTCGCCCCTCTTCCTTCCGGGGCCGTGAACTCCGGCTCTGTGACTGGCCGGAGTCGCGTGCGCGCGAGAGCCGCTAGTCACGGCATGACCCCTATTAGAAACGGCACGATAGGCCCTTTCTTAAGTGCACATGCGCCGATGACATTGGCGCTTGGCTTTTTCGTAGATATCTCCTAAACCATGGAGGTTTAGGAGATATTTCAAGCACCTACAGGTAAGCCTTAGTATAGGCTTACCTGTAGGTAAAAGGGGGTGTACAGGGTGTACAACCACTTTAATAGAGGTCTAATGCAGACAAGGGAATGACACCAAAGCCAACCAATTATGTAAAGGGAGTAGGGCAATGCTCCTTTCTAAGAGCAGAAGAGGAAGGAGCTACTTATATTTTCTATGGGTCTAAAACAGACCAAGGGAGTGACACCGAAGCAAACCAATGGTGTGTAAGGGGTAGGGGAATGTTCTTTCCTAGGGAAAGAGGAGGGAGGAGCTACGTCCCTATCACATTTTATCACTTACATTTGAGTGGCACAGAGGCCAAGCAATCATACGGGCAGAGGAGGAAATATTCTGTAGCACCCTCTAGTGTAGAGTGCTAGGTATTGTACAATAGTTTTTCTGTAGTATAGCTAAATTGTTTGGCTTGGCTGGCAGCCAGGCCCGTGTGTTCTGAATCTGGGTCGGGGTGTGTGATCCATGGAGGCTGGAATGACTCATCAGGCAGCAACTCTATTACCTCCCCCTACTTGCTGGAACTTTGAAGACATTTCCAGAAGAATGGGAGGGAGGTTAGGAGGAGCTGCCTGGAGTATTGACGAGGGCCCCAACCAATCCCCGGCCAAATGGGCTGGCAGGGGGAGGGACCTCTTTAATACTCAGGGTCGGGCCAGCAGGAGCAGTGGAGTTTGGGTGGAAGCTGGAGATGAAGTGCTGAGGATGCTATTAGAGGCCCTTGTGGGTATCCCTCTAGTCTGGGGGCGGTGAGGAGGCTGTTAGAGGCCCTTGTGGGTAGCCCTCTAGTCTGGGGGGTGGTGGGGTGGCGCTGCAATTCTATTTTTGGATTTTGGATTCTTTTTATGATTCTCGTGTTGGCATTTTCACCACTGCAGATTTCGCGTTCAGCTCCAATAATTCTTCCTCTTGTCTCTCCCAATATTGTACCCACACCCAGCTTTAGATAAGATAACAAGATCAAATGGAGTCTTCTGACAACGCATTGCCTTGAGAAATACTTATACTGAAGCGCAGAATAGTTTTGGGCAATTATTAGGTAATCTCACAGGAGACTTTCCTTCCAAAGAAAAGAAAATGTCTCTCATCTTTCTTTGGAGATTAGGCCATGAGCGCTTTTTATTAATAAGGACATCTTTGTCAAAGGTGCCAAAACCATCTTTGCAGGGCTCAGGCTGTAAGTTCATAGGATCATGTGAATGGATCATATCTCAGCGGGCTGATTTTGTTGAGGAATGTCTGATATGTGTGTGATGGACTGTGCGCTTTTGTTGTCATGTGTCCACCGTATACTGTATATTTTTACTTTGTTCTTGTGCCTCTTAGAGATGGCCTTAAAGGGAACCTGTTCTCAAATATATACTCCACATAGGGCAAAGCAAGAGATTCACTTACCTTGTGTCCTCCTACGCAGCTTAAGCGGAACCAGTGGTAATTTCATCGACAAATTAATACTATTTTAGTCGACTAAAATACGACTAAAACTAAAACAATTGAGATGACTAAAATACTACTAAAACTAAAATGGCATTTTAGTCAAAAGACTAAAAACTGAAATAAACTGAAAAACTGAAATTAAAAAAAACTGAATAAAACTAAATTGAAATTTGACACCAAAATTAACACTGTATTAATACGTAAGGGGCATCTACTAAGCTGCTAAAATAAAAAAAATAAAAAGGCTTTTCCTATTTTTTTTTTTATATTTAATGTTGGTAGTATATTCAGGTAATATGTGCAATGGCATTACAGCCAATAGAGTTTACAGGTTTTTTTTTTGTTTTTTTTTATTATCAAGTTGTACTTCTGCTTGTCAAAAAGCAATATTTTTGTTTGTTTATTAAACTTGGTTTTATTTATAAAGACATTATATATAACACAAAGGCTAAATCTGTGTCTGTAGTGTTCAAATCTTAATACCATAAATAGTAACATGTTATTAGATTTTTACTCCAGGAGTATAGAATGAGTTTGGCAATTCTAGAGAAATGCTTAAAGAATGCATAACAATTTAACTAAACCCATTTGATTTTAGTCGACTAAAATGTACTGGAGTTTTTAGTAGACTAAAATACGACTAAAACTAAAACAATTCAGATGAATAAAATACAACTAAAACTAAAATGGCATTTTAGTCAGCAACAGTGGGGCATAGTTCCTGCAACTGACAACGGGGCACTAACCCTCCCTCTGACACCAACAATGGGGCATTTTTCCTTCTGCTGACACCAGTGATGGGATACTATTCTTCCCGCTGACACCACCAATGGGGCACCATTCTTCCCTCTGACACCAACAACGGGGCACTATTCCCCCCCACTGACACCAATGACGGGGCACTATTCCTCCCACTGACACCAACGATGGGGCACTTTTCCTCCCGCTGACACCAATGATGGGGTATTATTCCTTCCACTGACACCAATGATGGGGCACTATTCCTCCCACTGACACCAATGATGGGGCACTATTCCTCCCACTGATACCAATGATGGGGCACTATTCCTCCCACTGACACCAGTGATGGGGCACTATTCTTCTCACTCACACTAACGATGGGGCACTATTCATTCCACTGGCGCCAACGATGGGGCACTTTTCCTCCCGCTGACACCAGTGATGGGACACTATTCCTCCTACTTACACCAAAGATAGGACACTATTCCTTCCCCTAATATTAAATAGGGGACACTCTACTCCCACTGACACCAAGATATGTTCTACTCCTGCTGGCCACAGTTCGGCACTCCTAAAGTTTGAAACTGGCCCCTTGTTCGGAACATTTGGTGACCCTTGGTCTAAATAAAAACATTGTCAGTGCAGTTCCCCTGGCTCTCACTAGGTGTCACTCTGTAACGTTGTGAGACACCTGCAGTGTTAATGCACCCCCAGGTCTCTCTGCCAGCCATTAAAGTAGTATTAAACCCAGTGGCCCCTGGTGTTTATTTTTTTGGGGGTGGGGGCAACAAACAACCACACCCCCCCGGTGTCGGTCGGGTCACCCCCCGGGGGTCTCGTGGTCGGTCGGTCATCCAGCCCCGGACCTACCCTATCTAGGTTAAGCGTGGGCAGCGTTCCTACGGGGGGCTTACATAATTACATAGTAGGTGATTGTTAAAAAAGACCATCAAGTCCAATCTGTGTGTGTGCTTTTATGGTAATAGTACATGGTGTATCCCTTTATGTTATGGTCGTTTAGGTGCCCATCTAATATATTTTTTTAATTATCAATGCTCCCCCGCTGAAACCACTGTTTGTGGACAAGAATTCCACATCCTTACTGCTTTTACAGTAAATAACCCTCTACGCAGTTTAAGGTTAAACCGCTTCTCTTCTAATTTTAGTCTTATTACCCTTCGCGGAAAAGTTTTATCCCTATTGTGGGGTCACCAGTACAGTATTTGTACATTGAAATCATATCCCCTCTCAAGCATCTCTTCTCCAGAGAGAATAAGTTCAGTGCTTGCAGTCTTTCCCCATAGCTGAGATCCTCTAGTCCCTTTATTAGCTTCTCTGGACCCTCTCTAGCTCCAGCACATCCTTCCTGAGGACCGGTGCCCAGAACTGGACGGCATACTCCAGGTGCGGCTGGACCAGAGTCTTGTAGAGTGGGAGAATTATCGTTTTATCTCTGCAGTTGATCCCCCTTTTTAATGCATGCCAATATTCTGTTTGCTTTGTTAGCAGCAGCTTGGCATTGAATGCCATTGCTGAGCCTATCATCTAATAGGACCCCCAGGTCCTTTTCCATCCTAGATTCCCCCAGAATCCCCCAGTTCTCCCCCCAGTGAGTAAATTGCATTCATATTTTTGCCACCCAGATGCATTTTTCTACATTTTTCATCCGCCCCCCCCCCAGGACCCACAACTTATAAATCTTCTATTTACATTAAAATAAAGCCACTATATACCTTTCTGGATGATCTGTATACCACGGTTACATCATAAACTTCACAGTTTCTTCAGTGCTGAGAGTTCAGGTGGGAGGAGATTTTCTCACTGCGGCCTGTATACATGCCCACATGTGTGATGCCAATACATACCGCCCAACTTTTTGAGATTGGAATGAGGGACACCTATTAGCAAAAGTATGCAGGCATAGGACACACCCCTTACCACGCCCCCTTAAAGGAGAATTGTACATAAAAAACAAGATTGGCTAAACCCACAAGTTCTTTTTTTTTACCACTACTATTCTATCCTATTGGCTTTTGGAATTTACAAATGCAGCAATTTAGAAATCAGATGAAAGGTTTAGCGCTGGAAAACACTTTTTGATAGATAAAAAGTGCATTTTCTATACATCTATATAGATCAGACCAAAATAAGGGACAAATGAGGAGGAAAGAGGGACAGAGGGACATTGCTCCAAATCAGGGACAGTCCCTCAAAATCAGGGACAGTGTGGAGCTATGCCAATATCATGTGACCTGGCTATCTCTGCGAACAAGTAAGAACAAGTAACTGTTTTCTCTAGCATAAAAGACACAACTGAGCATGTGCAGGTTGAGGTTAGCTACCTTGCCTGTTCTTCCCAAGGTAGACATTGCAGGAGGGGGAGGATCTATGCATAGAGGATAAAACATCCTTTTTACACAATGCAGAGGGTTAACCCCTAAAGTTCCACCGTAAGTATAACAAGCATGCTATTCTGCATATACAGACTGATTTTACTGTTGTGGGTTTAGTAACACTTTAAACCTCATTTGCCATGTAGTTGCCCACCATATTAATTTGTTTAGATCTTCTTGCAAGGTTTCCACATCCTGCTTAGCTTTATATCATCCACAAATACTGAGATTAATCTGTTTATCCCATCCTCCTGGTCGTTCATGAATAAATTAAATAGGATTGGTCCCAGCACAGAACCCTGGGGACCCCACTATCCACCCCTGACCATTCTGAGTACTCCCCATTTATCACCACCCTCTGAACTCGCCCCTGTAGCCAGTTTTCAATCCATGTACTCACCCTATGCTCCATGCCAACAGACCTTGTACAGTAAAGGTTCACGGGGAACTGTATCGAATGCCTTTGCAAAATCCAGATACACCACGTCTACGAGCCTTCCTTTATCTAGATGGCAGCTCACCTCTTCATAGAAGGTTAATAGATTGGTTTGGCAAGAACGATTCTTCATGAATACATGCTGATTACTGCTGATGTCATTGTTGTCATTACTAAAATCTTGTATATAGTCCCTTATCATCCCCTCCAAGAGCTTGCATACTATTGATGTTGGGCTAACTGGCCTGTAGTTCCAAGGAATATATCTTGGTCCTTTTTTAAATATTGGAGCTACATTGCCTTTTCTCCAATCAGCTGGTATCATTCCAGTCAGTAGACTGTTCGTAAAAATTAGGCACATTAGTCTGGCAATCACTTGACTGAGTTCCTTAAGGACTCTCGGGTGCAAGCCATCTGGTCCTGGTGACTTAATGTTAAGTTTTTCAGGTCTATTCCTAATTCTGTCCTCTGTTAGCCATGAGGGTGCTTCCTGTGATGTGTCATAAGGATTAACATTGCAGTTTTGGTTACTGAAGCCCCCCCGTTTCACTCGTGAAGACTGAAGAGAAGAATAAATTCAATACCTTCGCCATCTCTCCATCCTTTGTAACCAGATTCCCCTCATCATTCTTTATGGGGCCAATATGATCTGGCCTCCCTCTTTTATTATTTATATACTTCACATATTATATGTGTTCAGACTGCGTTAAGCAATTAAGGTGTAAGACTTCAAAAAATCTCTCTGATGAAAAAATCAAAGGCTTCCATTGCCGTCCTCCTTCTGTAAATAATAATTGCCAGATTCCCAAATGGATCCTGAAGCTTTGGTACTTTCTCAGCCACTGACCCGGGACAAGAATGAAAAGGCCCTGCACTCCTGCTCTGCATAGTATACATGTTCCATGTATTTTGGGATTTTTTTTACTCTCCTCCGCTATGTGCCTTTCGTGTTTTATCTCAGCCGCCCTGATTGCACGCTTACATTTCTTATTGCATACTTTTTGTAAACTTGGAATGCTGATGATGACCCATCAGCCTTATATTTTTTAAACACCTTCTCCTTTGCCTTTATATGCATTTTTACATTGGCGTTAAGCCACCCAGGAATTTTATTAGCTCTTTTAAATTTATTTCCCATTGGGATGCACAAGGCGCATCAATGTCCACTCCCGTTCTGCATACATGTTCCAGGTCAGAAAGTATAGAAGCTGCTGGATCATCCTGGCAGCCAGGGAGGGATCAGCAATTGCAGCCTTAGTAATTAATCAGTGCAGGTTTTCTTTTACAAACAATGTATATCGCTCGAATCGGAACATTTTCGCCATGTATTTGGGTAGACTATTAAACGGAATTGGAACATTTTCGTCATGTATTTGGGTAGACTATTAAGCGGAATTGGAACATTTTCGTCATGTATTTGGGTAGACTATTAAACAAACAATCACAGGCTGCATTAGGAAATAGCTGTACACGCCGGGGAATACAGTGTTCCCGTACTGATGGTACAATAGAGGAAGTGCCTGAAATCAGGCTTCACTTGAATGTAATTTTTCTGTTTTGTATTGAATTGCATGAGCTTATAATTTTTCTGTAGTATGTTGACATCTAGTGGTGGTTTTGGGTCACTGCAACTTATTTACTAATGTGGTATTGGTATCATCCTCTGTCCTTCCCTCCTGTGTTTAGTGCTAGTTCGTTTAGTCCTAGCTAGACCCTCAAACTTCTTCCATGTTCCCTCAGTCAGTGTTAATCATTGACAGAATATGGGCTCAGGAAAGTCATTGTCTTCTTATACTTCAAAAGACTGGGAAAACATCCTCAGTACTGCAATTAGCTGAAGTAAAACTGCATTGGATTCAACTTCTGTTGAAGAGTTAAACTTACTATGGATGGTGCCAAGTCAGCAGATGACCAAACTGTCTGGACAGACTGGGTCTGAGGAGGTATATCAATGCAGTTAAACCAGAACACCTTTGGTTACTTGATTTCTACTGAAAAATGAGATAATCAGAGCTCTGGAGCCCACTCCTTCAATAGCAAGTTGGCAATGGCAGCTCCCTTATCTTCAGAGGCCCTTTTTTTTTTTAAAGATGGCGCACTAAAACATTTATCAGTGGAAGAGAAGAAGAATAAAATAGTCCAATATCTGCACCCTCCCTCCCCCACTTTTCCTCTCGCCCCTACTCTTTCACAGCATTATGTTTGTTATTATGGTGCAGGTGTTGTATAAGCGCTCGTTATCATCCCTTGTTTGTTGTGAATGATCTCAGGCACTTCCTATAATGTACCATCAGTACAGGAATACGGCATTCCCCTGAGTGTACAGCTATTTCCTCATGCAGCCTGTGATTGTTTGTTTAATAGTCTACCCAAATACATGATGAAAATGTTCTGATTCCAGCGATATACATTGTTTGAAAAAGGAAACCTGCACTGAGGAATTACTAAGGCTGCAATTGCTGATCTCTCCCTGGCTGCCAGGATGATCCAGCGGCTTCTGTACTTTCTGACCTGGAACATGTATGCAGAACAGGAGTGGACATTGATGCGCCTTGTGCATCCCAATGGGAAATAAATTTAAAAGAGCTAATAAAAGTCCTGGGTGGCTTAACTCCTACGTAAAAATGCATATAAAGGCAAAGGAGAAGGCGTTCAAAAAATATAAGGCTGAGGGGTCATCATCAGCATTCCAAGTTTACAAAGTATGCAATAAGAAATGTAAGGGTGCAATCAGGGCGGCTAAGATAGAACACAAAAGGCACATAGCGGAGGAGAGTAAAAAAAAATCCCAAAAAACATGGAACATGTATGCAGAACAAGAGTGCAGACATTGATGGGCCTTTTCATTCTGGTCAGTGGCTGAGAAAGTACCGAAGCTTCAAGATCCATTTTGGAATCTGGCAATTAGTATTTACTGAAGGAGGACGGCAATGGAAGCCTTTGATTTTTTCATCAGAGAGATTTTTTGAAGTCTTACACCTTAATTGCTTAACGCATTCTGAACACATACATGTCTAGGGGCAGCCTGTCCATTAAGGGCGCATGGGCGCCGCCTCCCCTTTCCATTGCCGCCGCTACTCCCTATTCAGATGTCCCACCTGTCCCTTTTCAGGACACTGGGCGCATAATTTACAGTGGTCATGGTTTTTTTTAAGCACCTCATTAGAGCCAGAGGCTCTAATAGGCTTCAAAATAGGGTGGGCTCCGGACGCAGAGCATTGCGCTTGGAGCCCACCCAGGTGTGTTAAAATAGCGCATGAATATTTGCTATTCTAACACTGAATTGCCTCCATGTCAACCAGGAAGCACGGGTCTGATACCCATTTCCCAATTAGCTGAAAGGACAGGCGATCCTATTCGACGCCTAGGAGGAGGAGGAGAGAGATGAGTGGTGGAAGTCGCCTTGATCCACAGGAGGAGGAAGAAAGAAAGCTGCTACCCACCGGATACACTTCCTAGATGGGGTAAGTGCGGGGCTTTGATAAACCACTAGCCGCCATTGTACATGTCCTATTTCTTTAGTTCACATAAACACACTCTGCCCTTCATAGAGTTATTATAAAAATACAGAGAGATTTGGGACTTTCCATGTACTTCCTTGGGTTGAATAATCACTTGACCAAATAATTATTAAATCATTTTTCACGTATATTTATTCAAAATGTTATACAATTGCTTAAAAAGAGGTTTGCTTAAAAAAAACAAAAAACAAGTTAACAAATGTTGTCCTGGACTTGAGATCCAACTTTTATGGCCAACGCGTTTCACGGGTGACCCGCTTCATCAGGGCCTCAGATCTTGTTATATACTGTAATAATATGCAGAAAAATATTTGATATTTAACAAGTCGTACTCCATATTATACAATATTTTGTAATAAAGAACATTTAACACTTGTGTTCTTTATCCGTGTTCTTGGGGTCTTTATCCGTGTGGTCGCATATATGTGCTGCTGTGTTTTTGCTGAGAGCAAGCTGCATGGTACACTCCCAGCACAGAGATAGTGACAGCTCCACGTCTCGCACTAAAGATTGATAACTGGGAGTCCCGGTTTCCAATCACATAGCCTGTGGATAACCTATACAGCCTGCCCTATGTGTTGTTTTCTCCTCTTGAATGGAGAAAAAGATACATTGTATAACATACAGGATACATTATATAATACATTGTATAACATACAAAATACATTATATAATACATTGTATAACATACAGGATACATTATATAATACATTGTATAACATACAGGATACACAATATGATACATTGTATAACATACAGGATACATTATATGATACATTGGGAGTTATTTACGAAAGGCGAATCCACTTTGCACTACAAGTGCACTGCAAGTGCACTTGGAAGTGCAGTCGCTGTAAATCTGAGGGGTAGATCTGAAATGAGGGGAAGCTCTGCTGATTTTATCATCCAATCATGTGCAAGCTAAAATGCTGTTTTTTATTATCCCTGCGTGTCCCCCTCGGATTTACAGCGACTGCACTTCCAAGTGCACTTGCAGTGCACTTGTAATGCAAAGTGGATTTGCCTTTCGTAAATAACCCCCATTGCATAACATACAAGATACATTATATAATACATACATATATACAGTGGGGACGGAAAGTATTCAGACCCCCTTAAATTTTTCGATCTTTGCTATATTGCAGCCATTTGCTAAAACCATTTAAGTTCATTTTTTTTCCTCATTAATGTACACACAGCACCCCATATTGACAGAAAAACACAGAATTGTTGACATTTTTGCAGATTTATTAAAAAAGAAAAACTGAAATATCACATGGTCCTAAGTATTCAGACCCTTTATTTAGTAGAAGCACCCTTTTGATCTAATACAGTCATGAGTCTTTTTGGGAAAGATGCAACAAGTTTTTCACACCTGGATTTGGGGATCCTCTGCCATTCCTCCTTGCAGATCCTCTCCAGTTCTGTCAGGTTGGATGGTAAACGTTGGTGGACAGACATTTTTAGGTCTCTCCAGAGATGCTCAATTGGGTTTAAGTCAGGGCTCTGGCTGGGCCATTCAAGAACAGTCACGGGGTTGTTGTGAAGCCACTCCTTCATTATTTTAGCTGTGCGCTTAGGGTCATTGTCTTCTTGGAAGGTAAACCTTCGGCCCAGTCTGAGGTCCTGAGCACTCTGGAGAAGGTTTTCGTCCAGGATATCCCTGTACTTGGCCGCATTAATCTTTCCCTCAATTGCAACCAGTCGTCCTGTCTCTGCAGCTGAAAAACACCCCCACAGCATGATGCTGCCACCACCATGCTTCACTGTTTGGACAGGTGTTGAGCAGTGCCTGGTTTTCCCTACACATACCGCTTAGAATTAAGGCCAAAAAAGTCTAGCTTGGTCTCATCAGACCAAAAAATCTTATTTCTCACCATCTTGGAGTCCTTCAGGTGTTTTTTTTAGCAAACTCCATGCGGGCTTTCATGTGTCTTGCACTGAGGAGAGGCTTCCGTCGGGCCACTCTGCCATAAAGCCTCGACTGGTGGAGGGCTGCAGTGATGGTTGATCTTCTATAACTTTCTCCATCTTCCAACTGCATCTCTGGAGCTCAGCCACAGTGATCTTTGGGTTCTTCTTTACCTCTCTCACCAAGACTCTTCTCCCCTGATAGCTCAGTTTGGCCGGACGGCCAGCTCTAGGAAGGGTTCTGGTCGTCCCAAACGTCTTCCATTTAAGGATTATGGAGGCCACTGTGCTCTTAGGAACCTTAAGTGCAGCAGACATTTTTTTGTAACCTTGGCCAGATCTGTGCCTTGCCACAATTCTGTCTCTGAGCTCTTCAGGCAGTTCCTTTGACCTCATGATTCTCATTTGCTCTGACATGCACTGTGAGCTGTAAGGTCTTATATAGACAGGTGTGTGGCTTTCCTAATCAAGTCCAATCAGTATAATCAAACACAGCTGGACTTAAATGAAGGTGTAGAACCATCTCAAAGATGATCAGAAGAAATTGACAGCACCTGAGTTAAATATATGAGTGTCACAGCAAAGGGTCTGAATACTTAGGACCATGTGATATTTCAGTTTTTCTTTTTTAATAAATCTGCAAAAATATCAACAATTCTGTGTTTTTCTGTCAATATGGGGGGCTGTGTGTACATTAATGAGCAATAAAATGAATTTATATGATTTTAGAAAATGGCTGCAATATAACAAAGAGTGAAAAATTTAAGGGGGTCTGAATACTATATATATATATATATATATATATATATATATATATATATATATATATATATATACATAGAGCCCATCAATTCAGCCTCACCAGTGCCCATCAATGCAGCCTCATTAGTGCCCATGAATGCCCATCAATGCAGCCTCACCAGTGCCCATTAGCGCAGCCTGACCAGTGCATGGGATCAGAGTGAGGAGAGGAAGAGGAAAGCCAGCCGGATCATCACACAGAGCGGAGATCGCCTGCTGTAACAGCTTTGATTTGAATTGCCCGGCACACGAAAGTTCCGCCTCCTGGATCAGCTCCTATGATAGATGTCACACCACCTGGCAGTGTTCCGTCAGGCATTTTAAATCGAAGCTGTCACAGCGGGTGATCCCCGCTCTGTATGATGATCCGGCCTGCTCTCCTCTCCTCTCTCTTCCCCAGAACGGCTCCCTTTCAACCCCGCCTACCGGGGCACTTGCCCCCCTCCCCCCCCCCTCCAAGGCAGCCTCACACTCGCCCTCAAGATTTTGAGGGCTGTTGTATATTGCTCTCCTTGCCAGAGGAGAAAATTGTAAACTAAAAAAAGAAAGCGTGGTAGGGGAAAAAAGTAAAAACATGTATAAATAAAATAAGTAGATCAGGATTTGATCTAGGGCAGTGTCAAGGTGAGGGCCAAGGCTAGGGTCAAAGGTCATGGCCAGAGTCAAAAGTAGGTCAAAGGTCAGGGTCAGGGTAATTTAGGTAGGATCAAAAAGGGATTAATTACGTTTACTACCTGCCTGGAGTTTGCATGTTCTCCCACACTCCAAAGACATGCTGGTAGGTGTACTGGATCCATCCTAAGTTGGCCCTTGAATATGTATGTGTGAATGTGAGTTAGGGACCTTAGATTGTAAGTTCCTTGAGGGCAGGGACTGATGTGAATGTGCAATATATATATACAGTATGTATAGAGCTGCGTAAATTGATATCGCTATAGAAGTACCTGTAATAGATAAATACATTTATTGTAAGTTAGTGCCAGTAGCAGCTCCGGGTCTCACACTAAGACCCCTTTCACACTGGGGCGTTTTTCAGGCATTTTTCAGGCGCTGGCAGTGTGAAAGGGCTCAGTCCATCGGCGCACCCAGCCCAGTGGCAAAAACATGAGAGCACTGCAAAGAAGCTGCTTGCTGGACTTTTTTTTGACGCCCTGCCAGTGCAGCGCCCCAGTGTGAAAACACTCAGGCTTTTACATTGGGATTGCAGATGAGGCTTCTTTCAGGCGCTTTACAGGTGCTTTTTTTTAACGCTAAAGCACCTTAAAAATGCCCCAGTGGGAAAGGGGTCTAATGATCAGGAACTGAGAGTCCTAGTTTCCAATCACACAGCCCAAGGCTTTAGGCCCCTTTCACACTGGGGCAGTGGGGGCGTCGCCGGTAAAACAGCGCTATTTTTAGCGCTGCTTTACCGTTGTTTTAGCGGCGGTATTCGGCGGCTAGCGGTGCAGTTTTAACCCCCGCTGGCGGACGAAAAAGGGTTAAAACCGCCCAGCGGTATAGCCGCGCTGCCCCATTGACTTCAATGGGCAGGAGCGGTGAATACACCGCTCCTTCACTGCTCCAAAGATGCTGTTTGCAGGAGGTTTTTTTTCTCTCCTGCCAGCGCACCGCTCCAGTGTGAAAGCCCTCGGGCTTTCACACTGGAGAAACAGTAGCGGCAGTTTTAGGTCGGTTTGCAGGCGCTATTTTTAGCGCAATAGCCCCTGCAAACCGCCCCAGTGTGAAAGAGGCCTTAGTCTTCTGCACAATGGAAAATTTAGTTTAGTTTAGTTTTGTTGTCATTCATAAAATACATAATTTCCTTCTCTTATATTCGTTATGTTACGTTAATTCATTTTCCAATAATTTGTTATTTCTGTAGAGTGTTGATAATTGTTATACTGAATCTCGAATCATGTCGAATTCATTCGTTATATCCGCTATAATTTCTTTCGTATTAGTTGAAATTCGATATTTATGTATGTATATTGATTTGTGATAATGATTCGTAGTTTGGAAAGTCGTTTGTTTATTGAATCTATTAACACACACAATGACAATATCTCTTCTTCTCTGTTCAAATACAATACAACACCCTTCTCACTCAGTTCTCAGGAATGCACTTTGCCAGTATTCCAACCTCCAGCACAAAATGAATCAGCTGATTGGACTGTAATGCCGCGTACACACGGTCGGACTTTGCAGCTACAAAAGTCGGACAGCCTGTCCGACATACTTCCGGCGTACCTTCGGCGGACTTGTGGCAGACTTTCTTACGAACGGACTTGCCCACACACGACCACACAAAAGTACGACAGCTTAGTACGCTGTGACGTACACCAAGTCCGACGAGACTATAAAACGGAAGTTCAATAGCCCGTACGACACCCTTTGGGCTCCTTCTGCTAATCTCGTGTTTATCTCGTGTTAGTAGAAGTTTGGTGAGAGACGATTCGCGCTTGTGAGACTCGTATTTTTCAGTTCGTTTTAACTGTTGTTCAGTCTGTGCTTGTGAGGTTTGTATCTGCTTTTCAGTGCGTTTGGTCAGTTGGCATTGAGAAATCTTTGTTTTATTGGCCGCTCGTTCCTGATTTTCAGGTCGTTCTTCACAGGCCTTGCTGTTCTTCAGTGCGTTCTGTTTAGTGCGTTCTGACCAGCCGACCGTTTTGAAGCCATGTTACCTGTACGTACTCGTCGTAGAGCTCGTGCATTGTATGTGCTTGGTGCTGTAGTTTATTCTTCAGCCCAAGACCAGTCCATGAACAGGGCGAGGAGGAGTTCATGGACCAAGAATTGGTTGCTTCAGCGTGACCAGTTCTGTCACATGCCTTTGCTCCGTGAGATCCGTGAGAATAATCCTGAGGATTTCAGGAACTTTCTCCGGATGACGGACCCCGTTTTTGACCGTTTGGTGGCTTTGCTGACCCCCTATATCAGCAGGCAGGATACCTGCATGAGGCAAGCCATCACTCCGGAGCAGAGGCTGGTCGCTACCTTGCGGTATTTGGCCACAGGGAGAAGCCTGCAGGACCTTAAGTTCTCGACAGGCATCTCCCCCCAGGCTCTGGGGATCATTATCCCAGAGACCTGTTCTGCCATCATACAGGTCCTGCAGAAGGACTATATTAAGGTAAGATATTTTTATTTTATTAGCATCACATGTTCTTTTATGTAATCTTTGATAATGTAATGTATTTCTTGCTTCAAACACTACTTCCCATCATTGCAATATAGTGTGAATGTCCCCTTTTTATCCTCACACATGCTGGGATTTTTTCCTGTTATTTTTTGTCATGCATGTATAGTTTCCTTCAATAACCTTCCCAGCATGAAGTGATGGGAACATATCCACCTAGTCTACTCATTTTGAATGTATTTTGTTGGAGTGTATTTAGTGTGCTTATAATTAGCAATTAGCTAGATTTCACAACCCCCCCCCCACCTGAACTCACTCCAAATAGTGTGCTGCTAATTAGCAATTAGCTAGATTTCACAACCCCCCCCCCACCTGAACTCACTCCAAATAGTGTGCTGCTAATTAGCAATTAGCTAGATTTCACAACCCCCCCCCCCCCACCTGAACTCACTCCAAATAGTGTGCTGCTAATTAGCAATTAGCTAGATTTCACAACCCCCCCACCCCCACCCTCGTTAAAATTTGCTTGAATGTTCTGTGGTGTTGATTTGTCTAAAGCAAATCTATATGTTGCACTTTGCAAAATGCATGTGCACTCTACAAGTGCATTTGTTCCAGTGCTTTAGTAAATGAGCAGAAGCTCTGCTGATTTCCATCATCAAATCATATGCAAGCCTCAAAGTGTTTTCATTAATTGCCCTTGCATGTGATTGTGTACTCCTTGCAACATGAATGCCTTTTGACATTACCTCATTTACTGTAAGCTGGTTAGCAACTGCACCTGCAGAGTGCGACAACTGCAGTCTTGTAGCCTTTTTAGTCCCTAAATTCCTGCGTGTCGTTAAAGTAATTTTTTTTAGGGATTTCACAACCCCCTAAAATGTAATCAATGTTCTATCAGAGGGGGTGAGCAATCTGATAAGTGTGCCTTTTTCCATATTAGTTATTCCAGAAGAATTAAATTATTGAATGTTATACTGATGCTGGGGAATAATGTTTTTAATTGTCTAATTTTCTTGCAATGTTAGCTTCCAAATTAATTGATTTTGGTTTTCTTGTTTGATTCCCCAGTTTCCTTCAACGCCACAGGAATGGCAGACTGTGGCATCCCATTTTGCCAGCCGTTGGGACTTTCCCAATTGTGGAGGGGCTATAGATGGGAAACATGTCCACATTGTGCCACCACCCCATTCGGGGTCATATTATTTTAATTATAAGGGGTTCCACAGTATTGTTTTAATGGCGGTGGTGTCGGCACACTATGATTTTTTATATGTGGACGTGGGGAAGAATGGCCGGATGTCGGATGGAGGAGTATTTGCCCAGACGGAGTTCTGCCAGCGTCTCCAGAGTGGTGGCCTGGGATTGCCACCTGATGAGGATAACGTGGAAGGACTCCCCTTTGTCTTCATTGCCGATGAAGCCTTCGCTCTGAGCAAGCACCTCATGAGGCCATTCCCCCAAAGAACCCTCACCCCGGAGAGGAGGGTTTTTAATTACCGGCTGGCCAGAGCTAGAAGAGTGGTTGAGAATGCGTTTGGAATTCTGGCCAGCCGGTTCCGCCTGTTTCAAACAGCCATTAATTTGGCGGAATACAAACTTAATTTTATAATTTTATCGTGCTGCATTCTGCACAACTTTTTAAATAAGCATTCTGCCAATTATATAGGCACAGTTGGGCCTGAGGCCGGACAAATAGAAGCCAACCTTACAGGCCTGGATACTGTCCGTACTGGCTTGGCCCCCCAAAGTTCCCATCAGGTTAGACAGCAATATGTTGATTATTTTATGGGTAGGGGGGCCATTGCAATGGGCCAGGATATATAATTTTTTGACAATAAAAAAAATATTGCTGAAATCTGGCATTATATTTATTGCTTGCCTTTCTTTTGGGCTGTCTCCTAGGTTATGGTCGAACAGTTGTAGTGCCAACTGTATTTGAATTTTAAAAATGTCTAAATAAGCTCCATTGCCACTGTAAACAACTTTTTGACAATTATAACCAAACTGATACTGAGCCTTGAAATAACAAACCACACATTTGTTAAAATCCTATAAAAGGAGATGTTTTTATTAATGGTTGTTATGCATTCAGTTCTGCATTTAGTATAAAATGTTCATAGACAAAAATATAATGGTATCTTAATGATGTAGCAAAATATAATTATATTTAAATATTTCTACCTAATCCAC
>JBBGZY010003552.1:62500-72094 GCA_037952925.1 Lithobates clamitans
ATTGAGTTTTAAAAAAACACACCAAAAATACATTACTAATGTTAATAATGTTCAAGTGGTAAGTCTTGAAAATAAAAAAAATATACATAAACAAAAACGGTGCTTTGGGTTAACTTTATCTAAAAACTAAAAAATAATCACTAGAAAAAAAAAAAAGAATAATGGGTTCTTTGTGGTAACTTTACAAACCTAAAAAAAAAAAAAAAATAAGGGAAAAAGTATTATTAGTATGGAAACATTGTTTATAAAAAGCATACTATATCATTCATGAGATCAAAGAGAAAAAGAATTCAGAAATCAGTTTGGGAGAACTCTGATTATGAACAGCAAAACACCTTCGTTCTTTAGAGCATTCGTAAAGAAGAAATAAAATGCGCTGCATTCAACGATCACAGATTTTGCAGCGTGATGAATGTGCTACCTACAATACGAACACTAGTTTTACTAGACCGAGTGCTTCCGTTTAGTTTTTGCTTATGAGCATGCGTCGTTTTTTTGTCCGTAGGACTAGCATACAGACGAGCGGACTTCGGGGTCCGTCGTAGTTACGACGTAAAGATTTAAAGCATGTTTCAAATCTAAAGTACGTCGGATTTGAGGCTAAAAAAGTACGTTGAAAGTCCGAAGAAGCCCACACACGATCGGATTACCAGCCAGCTTTAGTCCGTCAGCGTCCGTTGGACTTTTGTAGCTGAAAAGTCCGACCGTGTGTACGCGGCATTAGATTTACTTTGAGTTGACCTTTTGTTTCATTAGATCTTTAACGAACTACGGAATCATGTTGAATTCATTCGTTATATCCGCTATAAATTCTTTTGTATTAGTTGAAATTTCGATATTTATGTATGTATATTGATTTGTGATAATGATTCGTAGTTTGGAAAGTCGTTTGTTTATTGAATCTATGAACACACACAATGACAATATCTCTTCTCCTCTGCTCAAATACAATACAACACCCTTCTCACTCAGTTCTCAGGAATGCACTTTGCCAGTAATCCAACCTCCAGCACAAAATTAATCAGCTGATTGGACTGTAAGATTTACTATCTGTAAGAGTTGACCTTTTGTTTCATTAGATCTTTAACAAATTACCGAATCATGTCCAATTCAATCGTTATGTCCGCTATAATTTCTTTCGTATTAGTTGAAATTTGTTACGTTTTTATTCGGACATTCGGATGCATCCAAATGTCCGAAAGATGCAAAATTCGGCCGAATTTCAATTAGTTACGAAACGAATTGCACATGTCTACAAGGCTTACCAAGGCTCCAGATGCGGCTAACACACAGTGCTTGTGGATCCCTCAATAGAGACTTCCAAGGCGGGCCTCCTGTGCTCCTGTGACACTGCACGTGGAAGCTCCCACCCGCTCTAGCACTCTGTCAGTGCTCCAACATTGTTCACACAAGTTTTTAGTGTTATTTTTTACCTATATACTGAATAAATTCCTATGCTGCTTAAAGGATTGGTTAGGCGCTTCTCTCTCCTCTTTTTTTCCAATCACCTGATCGCTGTGAGAGCCTCTGGATAGCCTATGTAGCCCCTCGCCCCTGTGTTGTTTTCTCCTCTAGAAACATAGAGGGACTTTAGCCCTGCCGTGGCTCAGTGTGAAAGGAGTCAAACTAAAGTCAAAACTTTTTTAGCTTTGGATAATAAAAAAGTAATAAAAAAAAATTGGTAATATATGGCAATGCCAACACTGAGAAAGGCCGCCACCTACAGGAGGTTTGTTGTAACTCCTTAATGCCAATAAGCTCATTTCGAGCAAAATGGCTAATTCTATATAAAGGCTTAGTTCATCTTTTTTTTTTTTTTTTTTTTCTAAATTCCAGCAACCCTATGTACCAACTTACCATTAATGTACCTCTGTTGCAGAAAAAATAAAATAAAAACTTTCTTTGACCTTTAGAACAAGGCCTTACTTTAGTCATTGCTGTGTTCCATAGAAAACCTCAGGACTTCCTGGTATGAAGATTTAGGACGTAGAAACCAGTAAAACACAGGAAGCAGTTTGCCAGCTGACCTCATTAGCACCCATCAACTATGTTTGAACGGCTTTTCCAGCATCTTTCTCATGCCTGCCTTGTCAATGTAGGCTCCCGCAGCTGCTTTGTTTGCATGGCATGGTTTGTCCTTATAGGCATGAGCCACATGCTATAATTTCTGGAACCGCATGCGGCCCGCGGCCTGCGGGTTTGACACCCCTGATGTAGTGCAAGGACCTGACTGATTGGATACAGAGAATGAATAGATAGGTGGGCCCTCCTATTCCATAGTTTTGGTAAGTCTAAAGGAAATTGTACGGAGATTGTACAATCAGATTGTATAGTGCATGGCTACCTTTATACATGTACATGGGAGGGAGTGGATGGAGACACTCAGCTGTCAGGCCCCATTCACATTATGGGGGGGCGTTATGGAGCTTTTCTACTGATCACGCACAGGGAAGCCAATACACTTGAATGACAACGAAAAAGTGTAGCGCTAAACAATATCATAAAACTACAATGGATCAGTCAATATACAGTGAAAGGGATCAACTGTGAATGAACCATATAAATGGGTAGTCCTTTTGTGGACATTATGACTAAACAATAAAAGTGGGTAGTCCTTATGAAAACATATTTTGGACCGGCATCCCAAAATGCAGACCAGCTCACTCCCACCGAGAGATGAAAAGGCTTACCAGATAGGGTGGACCCAAAGGGGCATACGCCAAATTGGGTCAGATAAGGCTTGGGTGGTGAGTGGCTGTGTGTGGCTGTGATCACACGGATTACTGTATTCCTCCAAGTGGCACCCGGGTCCTGAAGGATGTGGGCAGTCTCACGGTTATGGATGGTCCTGTAGGTCCTGGAAGGGGTGGGGTATTCCGTGGATGGATCCCTCAAAGCAACATTCCATGGATCAGGAGATGGTGTTGTTAGGTATGGAAAGAAAGGAAGGGCCACATAGTGTAAATCCGAAAACGAAGATATTTATTTAAAATAATAGATATACACTCACATGTAAATCCAAGGTTTAAAACAGCGCTGTGAGAAAGTGGCGACAGTGGGGTCCTACCCTGTCAAAAAAAAATCGCCCCCGACGGCGAGGCGGCCGGCCGCCCGACCCCGGCCCACAGCCCTCAGCCCTCCCCCGGCCACGGGGGAGGCTGTCAAAAAAAAAGGGTAGGACCCCACTGTCGCCACTTTCTCACAGCGCTGTTTTAAACCTTGGATTTACATGTGAGTGTATATCTATTATTTTAAATAAATATCTTCGTTTTCGGATTTACACTATGTGGCCCTTCCTTTCTTTCCTTACCTAACAACACCATCTCCTGATCCATGGAATGTTGCTTTGAGGGATCCATCCATGGAATACCCCACCCCTTCCAGGACCTACAGGACCATCCATATCCGTGAGACTGCCCACATCCTTCAGGACCCGGGTGCCACTTGGAGGAATACAGTAATCCGTGTGATCACAGCCACACACAGCCACTCACCACCCAAGCCTTATCTGACCCAATTTGGCGTATGCCCCTTTGGGTCCACCCTATCCGGTAAGCCTTTTCATCTCTCGGTGGGAGTGAGCTGGTCTGCATTTTGGGATGCCGGTCCAAAATATGTTTTCATAAGGACTACCCACTTTTATTGTTTAGTCATAATGTCCACATAAGGACTACCCATTTATATGGTTCATTCACAGTTGGACCCTTTCACTGTATATTGACTGATCCATTGTAGTTTTATGATATTGTTTAGCGCTACACTTTTTCGTTGTTTTTCCCATTTTACTTTGTTGGTCGTGTTAGCTGCTTTCGTTTCCTTTCTTTGGGTAGCGCAGAATTATTTTGTATATACAATACCCTTGAATGGACTGCTCTACACATAACAAATGCTCCAAAGAAGCTCCAGAACTCTTTGAGTGGAGCATAGTGAGTTTCTTTACTTCGCTTTTTGGTGTGTTTACAGCACATTTGTTGTGCGACAAAATGCATGGCAAACATGCGCCTGATACCCATGCTTGGGGTGGGATTAACACTAAATGGTAACGCAAGTGACATGTGCATCTGCAGCACATTTCCGAAACATGCGACATAGCGCACATTTTTTGTTCAGAAACACGCAGATGTGAATGGAGCCTCATTGTTCTTATATAAACACACCAATTTCACTTTCAGGCCCCATTTACATCAAACATAGTTGGACCATATTTTTTTTGGCTTATTTTTCCAGTGACATGCATAGCACAGCCCATTGATTTCAATAGGTTGCCCTACATCCAGCAAAGTAGCCCATGGGACATTTTGGCTTGTTGCAGTTTGCACATATTTTACTTTGCGTTATGCTGCGTTTGATGCTTTGCCTTTTCACGTGGCAAATTGTGTGTTTGCTTCCGCGTTTGGGGTGCCAATAACAATTAATGGCACTGAAAGCGTGACTAGTTCATTTTAGGTGTATAAAAGTGTAATAAAAATAAAGGGTTTGCGCTAGTACTAATAAAACATAATGAATAATTTACAGTGAAGAAAAATTAATATAGTGATCATAAATGAAAATAAATCCATGTGCAAAGACGTTTGGTGATAGTGAAAGAAGTCCCATTGGATGAAACGTCAATTAAGTGTCATAAAAAATCTAAATCACCAACAATATACAAAAAAAGTCCAAGTGAAAATGATGAAATTCTGTGACAGCAAGGAAGGGTCCACCACCAGAAATGGAAGGGGTTACTCCTTACCAGAAGGCCATGACCCCCCACCACAGAGGATCACAGCAAGCAGAAATCTTTAGAAGCCAAGAGATGGGAACTGCCAGCGATGTCCACCAGAGGTCATCTCATCATCAGCAACTCCAACAACCCGGGGCATAGATACCATAAAATATAAAAGGGGCTCACATAGTGTAAAACCGATTTAATTTATTAAAAAGTAAAAAATACAAATGCACACTTACAGAGTGTAAATGGATAAGACAGCCTTAAGTCCGGCTCCGTGGCCACCAGAGCTCTCACAAACCCGTCCTACTGGAATGCTAATCGCTTGGGGGTGACGTCAGCGCGTCCTCTGGCTCCGCCCTACGCGTTTCGTGACATCACATCTTCCAGCACCTGGAAGACGTGATGATGTCACGAAACGCGTAGGGCGGAGCCAGACGACGCGCTGACGTCACCCCCAAGCGATTAGCATTCCAGTAGGACGGGTTTGTCCGAGCTCCGGTGGCCACGGAGCCGGACTTAAGGCTGTCTTATCCATTTACACTCTGTAAGTGTGCATTTGTATTTTTTACTTTTTAATAAATTAAATCGGTTTTACACTATGTGAGCCCCTTTTATATTTTATGGTATCTATGCCCCGGGTTGTTGGAGTTGCTGATGATGAGATGACCCCTGGTGGACATCGCTGGCAGTTCCCATCTCTTGGCTTCTAAAGATTCCTGCTTGCTGTGATCCTCTGTGGTGGGGGGTCATGGCCTTCTGGTAAGGAGTAACCCCTTCCATTTCTGGTGGTGGACCCTTCCTTGCTGTCACAGAATTTCATCATTTTCACTTGGACTTTTTTTGTATATTGTTGGTGATTTAGATTTTTATGACACTTAATTGACGTTTCATCCAATGGGACTTCTTTCACTATCACCAAACGTCTTTGCACATGGATTTATTTTCATTTATGATCACTATATGAATTTTTCTTCACTGTAAATTATTCATTATGTTTTATTAGTACTAGCGCAAACCCTTTATTTTTCTTATGCCTTTTTACAATTGATGTTTTTGTGGGGATTGCTGCTTTACACATTATCTGATTCTCATTTTGTTTTTAGCGCAGTTTTTTTCACCATTTTTCATATTCAGGTGTATAAAAGTGACCATACACTATACAATGTGATTGTACAATCAATGTACAATTTCCTTTAGAATTACCAAAACTATGGAATAGGAGGACTCGCCTATCTATCCATTCACTCTGTGTCCAATCAGGCAGGCCTTTGCACTACATCAGGGCTGTCCAACCTGCAGCCCACGGGCCGCATGCGCCCCCCAGAAAGTTTATCATGCGGCCCGGGCCCATCTGGAGAGACGCTGGGGATGCCATGCAAACCCAGTAGCTGTGGCAGCCTACATTGACAAGGCAAGCAAATGCAGCTGGTAAACTGCTTCCCGTGTCTTACTGGTTTCTATGTCCTAAATCTACATACCAGAAAAATGGCGGTAAATGCCCCAGGGATTGTGCGGGCAAGGGGGAAGGGTACACCAGATTTTTAAATAAATAATATATTGTATAACAGTACACAATTTATTGAATATAGATAAACAGAAGATAAATGCACAAATATATACACCTAAAAACAATTATACCGGTAGGATATAAACAAAAAACAACAGCTACATTCTGGAGCACACAGACAATCTAAAATGAGATCAATGACATGTGTGGTCATAAAGGACCCAACGTGTTTCGGAATATCAGTGTAAGTACTGAATTCCTTCCTCAGGGGTTGATTTCTGAAGCAAGCTGTTTGTTTCTATTAACAAAGAATGTATATATATATATATATATATATATATATATATATATATATATATATATGAAATGCACAAAAATATATACTTTATATATTTTTGTGGAATTCAGTACATGTTGGGTCCTTTGTGACCACACACATCATTGATCTCATTTGAGATCGTCTGTGTGCTCCAGAATGTAGCTGCTGTTTTTTTATTTACATCCTATAATTTTTTTTTAGGTGTATATATTTGTGAATTTATCTTCTGTTTATCTATATGCAATAAATGTTGTACTTTTATACATTATGTTGTTTATTTAAAAATCTGGTGTACCTTTCCCTTGCCCGTACAATCCCTGGAGCATTTACCACCATATTTTGGGATGTGGCAAAGAGTCTCCAGTATTCTACTCCTTGGTGCTTTCTCTTCCTAGTTTTCTAAATCTACATACCAGGAAGTCTTGAAGTTTTCTATGGAACACAGTAGGACTAAGGTAAGGCCTTGTTCTCAAAATCAAAGAAAGATTTTATTTTTATTTTATTTTCTGCAACAAAGGTACATAGGTAATGGTTTATTGGTACATAGGGGAGCTGGAATTTAGAATAAAACAAAAAAAACAAGGTGAACTTAGCCTTTAATATAAATTAGGTAGAGTGGAGTAAGGCCAAGAACTTTGAGTATAGACTTCTAAGATTGGAATGTAAGTAAGTTCCTGTGCATGTAAAGGCAGGCGTCCCAATACTTTTGGTAATCTAGTGTACTGTATAAAATACGTGTCTTTAGCGATTTTCCTGGAGCTCAGCTTTAAAATCAACTGCAGGACTTTTTTGTTTTTTTTAAAGAGATTGCTTATCACTGAATATCACCTATGAGGTCAATAAAAACCTGACAGAGGCTTCAATCCTTTCCTGCTCTAAAACAAAAAGTATTTGCCCGGATTTTGGCTTATGAGTTCCCTTAAACCACCACAAGATGCCACTTTTATAAATGTGAGCAGCTTAGGTAGTAGTAATCATCCTTTAAGGCGGCACTCTACCTTAGGTTGCCCTGCCAGTCTAGTTTGTTCCTGGAAGGCTATAAGTATTTTTTGGGCGGGGGAGTTGGTGAGTCTTCAGTCTGAGGGAAAAAGCAAGCAGGATTTCTCCCCAAGGACCTGTCTGTAAGAATGATGTATCCAGGTAGCCATTCCATGTGAGCGTTCCTTTTGGCAGAGGTTACATATGGACTTTTCTTACTTGGTGAAGTAAGGCTGATTCCATTCCTTTGAAATGCCATGGCTATGTTCTACCCCCTGCTAGGGCATAGGTCTCTCACATTCCTTATTTCAAGAACTGTTGTAACCTCATTAAGGATGGTACCACCATTATCCTATATGGCTGACTGTTCATGTTCTGTAGTAAAGAAAATTTTCTTTTTAAAGAACCTAGTGTTGGCTCTATTTGTCCTGTTCCAGATGGGACCCGCTCTTGGACACCGGCTTGTGCCCAGGAAGGAACAACAGGTTGGATCAGAGGTCCTGGGTTCAGGTTGTAATTATATAACCGGGGCAAATGTAGGTGTATGCCTAGTGCATTAAGTCAAATACAGACTTGTGAATATGGCAGGGTTGTTATTTTTTTATTATTATTATTATTATTATTATTATTATTATTATTATTATTATTATTATTATTATTATTATTATTATTATCTTAGCAATTGTGTTTCAAAATATGCTCATTTGTCTTTTCCCTTTAATAGATGCATTTTGCAAGATTGCCACAAGGTGGCATCAGAACCAGCAGGAGGAATAAGGACGCCAAGGCGCTCATTGCTCTCACTGCACTCTGCAAGCAGAGGAGACACACACAGTTCATCCTCCGGAGCAGCTTGTCATCCTCATCCTCACCATGACCATTAACAATCTCCAGCAAGGCAAGAATTATAAAGTGCAAATGTCATGTCTGGCCAAGGTGAGTCTTGTTGTTTTCATGCTGCTGATTGGGGGCTGAATGGCACTTTTTGCTCTGGGCTGTGGATGTTTAAATTCTACTGGTGGTGATGGGTTCCATTTCTACAGCGATTCTAAACCAGGCTGCAAAGCAAGGTACAGCTATCTGTTCCAAGAGCCAGGGGGCAGTGCTGTGACTTGTAGTACCACCATGGCTGGAAGGCTGCCAAATTCTCCCATTGGAAAATTGTTTGGCTTTTTCTTTTTTGTAGTCAGTGGTGAGTAAACTCAGAGGACCACCAGACTGACAGGAACCTGTAGTGGGCTCCGGACCGGTCCTATTCCTGACATGACTGGAGAACCACTTTATGGAGAGGAATTTATTATTGAAATACAGAAATTATTCAGTTAGTGGAAAATGACATGTTGTCCTCATAGAGTGTGATTTCTTCCCCATGTACTGTGATTGGAACATTGTATTCAGTTGTAGCATTAGAGCTCTGATCTATGAACTAGAATGTTCATGTGTTTATCTCTACATAACACAGCAATCCCAATGAAGAAAAATAATCTGTATGTGTCTGTAAATCTATTTATTTATCTATCTAGCCACCGATCTGTATCTATCTATCTATTTGTATCTAGCTCTATCTATCTGTATCTAATTTAGATTTAGATACCTTTCTTTATTTTTTCTTCCTCTACATCTTTCTTTCTTTCTTTCTTTCTTTCTTTCTTTCTTTCTTTCTTTCTTTCTTTCTTTCTTTCTTTCTTTCTTTCTTTCTTTCTTTCTTTCTTTCTTTCTTTCTTCCTTTCCTTCCTTCCTTTTTTCCATCCTTTCCTTCCTTCCTTTCTTCTATGCTCTCCTTCCTTCCTTTCTTCTATCGTCTCCTTCCTTCCTTTCTTCTATCCTCTCCTTCCTTCCTTTCTTCTTTCCTCTCCTTACTTCTTTCCTCTCCTTACTTCCTTTCTTCTTTCCTCTCCTTCCTTCTTTCCTCCCATCCACTCCTTCCCTTTTTCCTTCCTTCCTCTGCTTCTTTCCTTTTCTTCCCTCCTTCCTCTCCTCTCTTTCCTTCCTTCCTCTGACCTCAGTTCTATCTATCTATCTATCTATCTATCTATCTATCTATCTATCTATCTATCTATCTATCTATCTATCTATCTA